>JBAMBK010002222.1:0-24453 GCA_037043435.1 Drosophila suboccidentalis | reverse complement strand
ACCAAAAAAAACCTCTACGCGGTAAAAGTCTAGTGACGAAAACATTTACATTCCCCAAAATTTCTGATATCCAATTTTGTGATTGCTTCTTAATTATTTATATAAAATACATTGATAATTCGACTACGCGATTGCGATTTTCAGGTACCTTAACTCTCTGATTATTTTGACTATCAATAAATTAATTAAATCGACTTTCATGGAAAATATACAACTCACTGAAGTTTGTTCATCGTAGTAATTAATATAAGTGAAATAGGATAATGATTATATAGTATGTTAAGACTTGAGACTTAAAATTTTAATTTCATCAATATCGCAAAATATATTAAATTGAATGTAAATAATCTAATTGAAGTACAGAAAGAATGTAGATGCCGAACCATGATCAATATAATATTCCGCTTGAAAAATTTGTTTAGTTTTGGTGAGTTATGAAAGTTTAAAGTTGGTATGATTTTTGACTTAGCAACTTAAGAATTCAAAAACTTACACATGTACTTTGTATTATTAATTTCGTTTTGTTTAAAAAATTTTGCAAAAATTCGATACATCCGTATTACTTAGAGATATGTCGACAACTCTATTAGTTTGTTGTCAACTTTTATATTTCGATATTAAACTCGATTCACAGTTTATATTTACATCACTAGTGACTAGTCCCAACCGAAGCCTCACATGTTATCGTGTAAAGTTTGAATGTGTCGATATTTTGAAAATATTGGTCCCATATGCAATAATAACACATATAAATTACATTTTAAACGCTATCTCAGCCCATCCGATCTCTACATCCAAAACAAAATTACGAGTGTATACAGCAAACCTGCGTGTGTGTTCTTGGGGTCTGCTTTCGTCACTAGCGTGGACTGCCGTCGACAGTGATATTTGTGCAAGTGAACTGAGTATTTTACTGCACTACTTTAATGTCCTCCAGTGTCAGCCTGGACTGATCCCTGGACGCGAACTCGACACTGGACTCATGTGCTAGTGGCTTTTTATGGAATGCTGTCTGGTGTCTGTTGCCTGTCCTGCCGAGCTGATGTTGGCCTTCAGACGGTCGTAAACAAATGCGGGACAAGCTGCCGGGAAAGAGGGAGTGGCAGGAGGCGGGAGGAACTGAGATGGGAGGGGCAACGTCTAATGTGTTGGGCGTGGCTTTGCATTTATTCGTGTGTAAAATTTTAATTGAAATATATATTTAAGCCCGGCTGGCAGACAGACAACAGATAGAGAGAGGAAGAGTGTGTGATAGAGAAAGATAGAGAGAGTGCGACGAATGTCACTTGTATTTGTATCTGTATCTGCACAGCTGTGCATCTGCAACTGTATCTGTATCTGTATCTCACACAGTTGCAGATGCGCGTGTGCCGCTAATGTTTTCATTTGCATGCCGACAGCATTCAGCATTCAGCTATCTCCCTCTCCACCTCTCTCTCTCTCTCTCCCCAATGCCATCCCGGAAGCATGTTTACATGCAAATGCATCCTATGATTATCGGGGATGTCCCCGTCTGTCCCTCTACCCGTCTGTCCTTGCCTAGGGGCTTTAACTATTTGTTTTCGTATGCGCTGATTTCGTTCATTCGATTATTCGTTTGTTCGGTTATTTCCTTTTTTCCTACATTATTTTGCATCTCTGAATGGACGCATTGCTGAATTGGTCATAGTCTTTAAACTTTAAACACAATAAGCTTTATGTTCGTGTTCCATCTGTTTAAAGGATATCAATAGTTGAAATATTTCTGAAATTGGCTACCGGAAAATTAAGACAGGAACTATAAAAATGGTAGAAGTTCCAAAAGTAAGATTACTCCAGAAACTACTAGGGATTTCGACAATATTATATTAGTCGGCCGCAGTCTACGAAACTTTAGTATTTATTGAATTCAGTACAATATATAGGATTATATCAATAGAGACCAATTAATTTGGTCCTCTAAGAAAAAAGAATCCTGTAAAACTAATCCCCGTTTAATTATTATTTCAATTTATGCTTTTGCACACCAAATGCCTAGTTAGTAAAAAAGCGAAAAGATAAACAACCATATTAGAACTGACCCCTGTCCCTGATGTCAATTGACATGCAACCCTCGAGGTTAAACCCCCGTTGCGACAGAGGATTCACTTAACGCTTCGTGTGGCATAAAATTTCCTTAGAATAATGTATTTTAAAATTAATGAAGAGCTCCATCCACGACTCGTGGACATATTCCGAGTGTGGGGGGATGTGCACTGCTGGTGTTGAGGTGTTAAGCATTAAGCAGGGGAATAAAGTGGAAGAGAACAGGAAAATGTAAATGCCTTTGGGGTGAGCCACTTGGCCACTTGGCCACTTGGACGATAGCCGCGACAATGAATGTCATTTGGATTTGCCTTGGATAAGTTTCTAATTTATTGCGCAAAAACAAAACAAAAAAAAACAAAGATACACACACACCTTGTTTTCTACTTAGTTGGTTCTACATAGCAAAGTACTTGTATAGGGATGCTTAAGCATGCTTTCTTATCGGAGCAAACCCATCGGCGCTCTTGTGGCCACGTGCCGCTTCTCACGCGCTGTCTTCTGCCTGGGGTCGTCGGGGCATGGCCTTAGCTTAGCCGGAGCTGGGCGGGCTCAGTGCCAGCGTGCAGCACGAGCAGCTCGGGTGTCATGGGCGCATTTAGAGTGACCCAGGACTTGGGCAGACCGGCATCGTCTCGGGCGGATTGGAGCGCCTGCTGCAGGGCAAAGGCCACGGCAATGGCCAGACAAATCGCTGGTTCACCCGTAGCTGGAGATTAAAGACAGCCATGCCATTAATTAATACAGGGGAAGAGATGGATTGATTGCTCACCCTTTGATCTCATGAAGCCCGCCTTGTTGGCGCTCTTGGGCAGCAGCTCGATGCGCAAATCAATGGGAATATCCTTGGCTCCGGGGGGCTTGTAGTTCCACGTGCGATTCGTCAGGCACTCGCCCGTCTGCTTGTCCACCACAATCTGTTCGGATGTCCAGTAGCCCAGACCCATCATGAAGGCACCTTCGATCTGTCCAATGTCCACATTGGGATTCAAACTCTCGCCGGTATCCTCAAGGATATCCGCCCGATTGACCAGATAGTTGCCTGTGAGCACATCCAGTTCCACCTCGATCAGACCCAGACCACACACGGAATATGGCTCCATATCGCCCTGTTTGCACTGATCGCTGGCTATCAAGTTGACCTTGCGATTGAAAGCCTCGTTGATCAGCTGCTGCCAGTCGGCTGGCTTCAGCTCCTCCTTGATGGGCTCCAGTCGGGAGTTGAGGGTCTCGCAGGCCTTACGCACGGCATAGCAGAGGGTCTCGCTGCCCACAGCACCGCCCGTGACCATGGCGTTGGCTCCGTTGATCGTGTCGCTGGTCTCAATGCGCACTTGCTCCAAGTTAATGCCCAGAGTGTGAGCTACAACCTGTGCGATTTTCGTGTTCATACCTAAGGAACGAGGAGACAAGTTGAGGAAACAGCGCATACTCTTTTTACTCTCGATCTTAGCCTACCTTGACCCATTTCGATGCCTCCGTGGGAGACGACAACGGTGCCATCGCTGTGATAGATGGCCACCGTGGCCGGATACTGTCCAAAGTAGCCAATCTGATACTCCATGATGCTGAGGCCAAGTCCGCGTTTGCGCCAGCGATGCTCCTTGTTGTGGGCAATGATGTCGGCCCGTCGCTCCCGATAGAGGGTGCTCTTCAGGAACTTGGGCATCATGTCGCCCATTTTGTGGGATGGCAACATGTTGGCATAACGCACATCCGCCGGATCCAGTCCAGTTTCGAAAGCAATATGCTCTATAATGTTCTCGATCATGGCAATGCCCTCGATGGAACCGGGCGCACGACAGGCCGTGTTGGTGGGCGAGTCCGTGAGTACCATGAAGCCATCGAGCTTGTAGTTGTCGCTGAACTCGTAGCAGTTCTTCGATAGCAACAGTGCATGGCCCATGGGCGATTCGTTCTCCAGATAGCCGGCGTCCTCGTAGAATCGACTGTTTAATCCCACAATCTTGCCGTTTCCTTGAACAAAGAAGTCATAGTCACAGTGGAAGGCCCAGCGCTTGCCTGTGGTCGTTATAATGGACTCCAGGGATTGGACAAAGCGCACCGGACGGTTGAGCTTATAGGCGGCCAATGCGGCTGCCACGGCCACCAAGTTGCAACGTGAGGCCTTGCCGCCATAGCCGCCGCCAATGCGACGGGTCTTCACCTGGACCTCGGTACTTCTTAGCTTGAGGACCTTGGCAACCACATCCTGGGTGAGGTCCATCCACTGCGTGGCGGTGTACAGCTGCAGTCCGCCTTCGAAGGGCAGCGCGACAGTCGTGTGTGGCTCCATAAAGAAATGATACTGCAGTCCCAGGTCCAGCTTGCCACTTCCTTGGATCTCGAATGGTTCCAGCAACTCCAACTTGCCGATTAATGACTTAACCGGATGTTTGATGCGATCACCCGCGACGGCAGCCTCCAGGACGTGCATCAGGCTGGGAAGCACCTCCTCAGAGCCGCCCTCGTAGCTCAGTTGAACCAAATCCGCGGAGCGCTGGGCCAGAGCATTGGAAGTGGCCAGAATCATGCCGACAGGCTGATTATGGAACTTAATGGGGCCTGTGGCAAACAGCTCTTCATTATCCTTGAAGAAATGCTCATCCTTTTCCTTAGGGCCCAGATCATTGGGCCCAGGTATGTCCTTGGCGTCGATATAGGCCACAACGCCGGGCAGCGCCATGGCAGCCGAAGTGTCCACCTTGGTGACCCGAGCACCGACTCGCTTACCCGTCACGAAGGCCGCCCACAGTTGGTTGTGCTGGGTGGGCAGGTCGTTGGCATAGGTCGCTTCACCCGAGCATTGAATGAGACCCTCGTGTTTCTCCGTCGGCTTCGTTACTGGATAATTGTGCTCGAAGGTCTCAAAGCTCTGCTGACCCTTCGAAACAGGACGCTTCAGCAAGGAGCCGCCCGTTGTGTGACGACTGGCCAGGACCTGTTGTTTCTGCACGGCGGCCTTCAAGAGAAACTTGTAGAGCAAACCGCAGGCCAACTTGAGTCTGTAAGCGGGCGAGGCATCCGGCAAGACCTCATCTGGCTGCAGCAGGGTCGACAGCTTGCTGAAGACCTGCTCCAGCAAGCCGTTGTCGAAGGGATTACGTCCGACCAGCAGCTCCTCAATGGCCTTGGCGTGCACAAAGTCCGGCCGAATGCCACCAAAGCAGATGCGTGCATTCTTCACCTTCGAACCAGCATCGAGTTCCAGGAGAAAGGCTGCATTCACATAGGCATGAGCATTCTGGGCACGGGGCATAATCTATTCAAAGCAGGAAGATGAGTATAGGTAGACAAATTAACTAAAGATACTAGCTTACCTTGTATGAATCAAAGAGCACTTGTTCCTTCGACAAGGCGGGCAGTACAAATCCACGTATGATCTTGCCTTGCATGGGGGTCTTCAAAAAGTCGGCCAAGCTGACAGTTAGCTGCTTATCTGCCGACTCCTGAAGGATCACCTGGGCGTCCAATGCCTCCAGCACGATGAACACGTCCGAGGGGAACTCGGGGTGGGCATGCTTGATGGTCAGGTTGCCTGCCAAGGTGCCGACCTAGATGAATGTCAAAACAAATGCCTTAGAAAACACTCGTACAAATACTTAAGATTAGATAACAGTGGACTAGGTCTTATCAAACAGACGATAACTAAATAAAACTGTGCCAGCTTAATGGGGACTTAAGACTCACATTGCGCACTGGCACATTGGCAATCCAATCGAGGTGCAACCAGACTTGCGAAAGGTACTCGAACCCGGCCGTTTGCTCCAGCTTACGGCAAATGTCCATGGTCTCCGTGAGGCTCAGATTGGCGCCCAGAGTTAATCCCTTGTTGGTCACGCTGTAGCCCTTTAGCTCTTTCAGAGCCCGGACATCCACGAAAGCCTTGATCTCTGCGCTGCGCCTGTAGATGCCATGAGCCGTGTTGCCCCCCACGATCATGTAGGGTAGCTGCTCCTTGGCCGCATCTTGCAGCGCCTTGAAGAGATCGGACAGGGTCTGGGGCCAATACCAACGACTGCCGTCAGCATAGACCTGGACGCTTCGCTGCTGACCCTTCTTGCAGCTGCCGGCACAGAGTTCGCCCGTTTTGGGGCATTGCTTCTTGCTCAGATCTTCAATGTCGGCACACTCGTCAGGCACCTGAATGTTGCTGTCCACGGCAAAGGACTTCATGGCATCCAGGATGGGACGGTAGCCAGTGCAGCGACAGATGTTGCCGCCAAACGCGTTCTCCACCTCGGCCATGGTCACCTTACCCGCCTGGGACTTGAGCAATGCGTACATGTTCATCACAATTCCCGGCGAGCAATAACCACACTGGGTACCATTCATCTTCGACAGACGTTGCTGTATGGCATGATACCCCTTGCGCTTGTCTCCCAATCCCTCCGAGGTGGTCACCTCCAGGCCCAGACAGCTGTTCAACAGCGTCAGACACGAGTTGACCGCCCATGTGCAGAGTTCACCCGTCACCGGATGAATTCCGCTCAAGGCGCAAACGCAGACACCGCAACCGCCCTCCTGGCACATGAACTTGGTGCCCGTGAGACCAGCATGCTCCCGAATAAACGTATTCAGGCTGATGTCCGCGGGCAGGGTTGCCAAGTTAACTAAAGAAGATATGAAATCTGATTACTACGGGTTAACTTATTAAGCTTAGAAGGTAGAGCCCAATGCTGTCATTAAAATTCGTGTACTTTTAAGACAGTATTAGTATTGTAAAAAAAGTAGTATATGTACTCAAATTTCTATGGTAAGATTTCTTCTCAATTAGAATCACGCAACATTTTAATTGCCTGTTTACAAGTGGGCAAAAAAGGCGTTTTCCATTGTGCAAAATGATGTAACAGACAGATTTATAAGTTGCCTTCAACTGTATATAATTATTAGTTTATCTTCCCTTAATGACATCAAAAACAAAACTGGTTATTGAAGAGTAGAATTGTGTTTGCTATGAACACATAGTATCTCGTAGTCGAGCACTCTCGAATTTATTACCACTTGTCATTTTTCTCTCTTCTCCTCCCTTTATTCCACTTCTAACAGTTTTTAATCAGTTTAAACACTCGTGATTATATAAGTTTATATTTATATCAGTGTTTCTGTGTTTTATATGTAAATAGAAATATGCATTCACATACCTTCATAGCTATCTCCGTTGATCGTAATACTTTCTGCCATTATCTATGTTTGTTTTTAATCGGGAAACACTTTAAATGCTGCTGATTGTTATAAAATTGCTCTGGAATGTATTTCACAATGCGCAGAAACAATTAAATACACTATAACTATACACTGTATAGTAGTTATCTGTAGTTCTAATGTTCGGCCAACGCTGGTTTCAACTCTACTGTAGCCCACGGCCCACGGCCTATCGCTTTTATTTGACGAATATCACTCATTAATACTCACACTCAAAATAGTTCCACTTTTCGTCAAGTTCAAGTGTGAGCGAGAGCATGATCACTTCGTTGGGTTCTATAATTGCCGTGTTTTCGCTCTCTATTGAGTCGCGTTTTTTTCTCATTCACTTTTACTTCTCTCTTACTCTCCCTGTCTCTCTCTCTCTCCCTCTCTCACGCTCTTCTTCCACATGACACCGGCTTATCGCGATGTACTGTAGTTGTTTTTTATTTAAACAAAGTTTTGTTTTGATTACGCTTCTAAACAAATTGACAAAAAGCTCTCCCTTCTCTCGCGTGACTCTCCAAGAACTGAGAAACTTGAATCGTTAAACAAACATTGTATTATATGCGGAATTCGCTTACGATATTTTTCCATTAGCTGTAATTGTCGGGTAGTTAATGAATGTTATTGCGCCTGTAATATCTACTATAAATGATAAATATAATTGCTTTAAATCATTTATTTTTAAGTCTTTAATATACATTTTCATAAGGCAAATCTATATGAATAATTTTGGTTAACATTCAGTGACTGAGCATTCGTAAGTCCTAACGATAAGAGCTAGAAAAATGTATCACAATATATTTTGTATTTGTATTTATAAACTGTTCACAATAATATTGTACATTTTTATCTTAATTATACATGGGAATAGACGAATTTAATTTATTTTACCATAATCAAGCTTATTTTCTAAAAAAAATTAAATGTTTACTTAGGTTTTATTATATTCTTCTCATTTGTTTTTATTTCGCTATAGTTTATTTATTACACCATTTGTAGATTAGTACAAAATTTAGATATACACTTTTTATAGCACAATAGGACAATATTCTGCGCTTTGTATTTACAAGTGCATATACGAGTATTGTATTTAATATTTTGATCAGCTTTTCCTTAAATCAGAACGATTTCATCTAGCTGCCATTCAATATAAAAATATCGAAATTAAGCTATCAGATTAGGTAACTATTATTCTACAGTCCGCTCTGATCAAATTTGATTGAAATCTGACTACATACATATATCAAGTTCTATTTAAAACTTTTTTCTAAGTTTTTTGAGGGTTACCTGAGGAGTTCCCCAAGGTAATCATCTCAGTCCATTGCTTTTCACACTGTTTATAAATGATCTAACAACAGTTTTAAAACACTCTCGTGTACTTATGTATGCCGATGATGTTACAATTTGTCTGCAATGTAAAGATTGGCCATGCCATATCAAATTGCAGGAAGATCTTGACTCTTTTCAGTCATGGTGCCGTGTGAATCTTCTAAATTTAAACTGTTCCAAATGTAACGTAATAACTTTTTATCGTAGTAACTCTTTTTTGGCTTCAAACTCACTGAATGGTGGCCCTCTTGACAGGATTACAGCTGTTGATGATCTAGGTATACTTTTAGATCACAAGCTTAAAGTTTCCGACCATATAACTAATATGGTCAATAAAGCCATGTCAGTTCTGGGATTTATAAAGTGGGATTTACAAAGACTCTTTATATATCTTTAGTCCGTCCAATTTTGGAGTACGGTTCATGTGTCTGGTTTCCACAGTATACTGTGCACCAAAGTCCCATTGAATTGGTACAAAAAAACACTTTCTTTTATTTGCACTTCGCGGCCTTAAGCTTATTGGTGGTGACATTGATTCTTTCGAATTAATGTCACAACTTAACTTTTCTGTGCCTCGTAGAGTAATATCTAGAACTTTTATCCCTATTGCTCTTCCTCTCTGTAGATCTAACTATGCATTGCATAAACTTTTTATAAGTTTGTGTGCGGATTACAATAGAATTTTCAATGTTGTTTCCGAAGCTAACTCCATTTCCAACCTAAAAACTTTAATACTAAACTTAGCAAATAATTAGTTTAACGAACGTGTTTTTTTGTTATCCGCGAGTAGCAAGCTTAGGCTTGGTGTCGCTTGGACCACTTGAACGAACTATACATACAGGGTGGCGCAAAAGAAGTCATCCGATGTGGTTTGGCTCTCATTTTTTTTCTAAATGAAAAATTTTGATTCTGTTTTTTGATTATGTTTATTCGAACCTTAAGAATTTTATTGGTTTAGGCGAGAAGATGACATCGGCCAAGTGTTCGCTGCCAGAGCCCATGACCATACGCCCGTTTTATGGCATTTTCCATCACTTTTGCCAGAACTTCGGGCGACAGGTTCTCGCATTCCTGGCGAATATTTTCCTTAAGGAAAATTCTGCGTTCTTGGGGAGTGTATCGCTCCATGGCTTATTCACTTGTATTCTGTATCTGTCTAGTCCACAAATGTCAAAACAGATTTGAGAGAAATGAGAGCATCTTCCAATAGGGTGACTTCTTTTGCGCCACCTTGTACATAGTACGTCAACGCCCAACGAAACACACCTGTGCAAGTTGGACCTTAAGACAGGTCTGTAAAGACAAGCTGTTAACAGGTTGTATTAATTGATAATAAATAAATAAAAGGAATATTAAGAAAATCATTTATTGTGTAAGTAATTCAAATTCGTAAGTTTTGAGATAATGCCAACATATTCTCAATCTATTGCAGTGCGAACTGATGAACTTCGCTTCCAGCGGATAGCACGACAGTTTCTGGAGTGGTGGGTGCCCCGAGGCGAATCCACTCTCGGGGTAGACCGGCATCCTCTCTGGCTGATTGTATCGCATGCTGCATGGCAAACAGCACACCGACAGCTAAACAGAAGGCTGGCTCTCCTGTTGCCTTGGAGCGTAAGAAGCCCACAGGATTGGGACTCTTCTGGAGGAGTTCGATGCGGAAATCGATGGGTATATCCTTGGCACCCGGTGGATGATAGTTCCAGGTGCGATTCGTGAGTAGGCGACCCGTCTGGCGGTCGTATAGCAGCAGCTCCGTAAGGAAGTAGCCCAATCCCATGACGAAGGCGCCTTCTACCTGGCCAACATCCACGCTGGGACTGAGACTCTCGCCTGCATCCTCTAGGATGTCCACGCGGCGAATCAAGTGATTGCCAGTCAGAATGTCCAGCTCCAACTCACTGAGACTCAAGCCGAATACACTATAATTGGGTTGATCGCCCGTTTGAAATGACTCTGATGCGATCAGACTGATCGATTGAAGGAAGGCCGCTTCAACAATCTGTTCCCATTTGGCTTGAGGGCCCAATCTCCTCTTTACCGGCTCCAGTCGCTGGCTCAACGTGTTGCAGGCTTTGCGTACAGCGATTCCAATAACTTCACTGGCCATGGAATTGGCTGTCACAAAGGCATTCGCCCCCGTGATCGTATTGGCGCTTTCCACCCGAACCCGATCCAAAGGTACCCCCAATATGAATGCAGCAACCTGAGCCGCCTTCGTGTTCAGGCCCTGACCGATCTCAATGCCACCGTGGGAGATCACCACAGAGCCATCGGCATGATAAATGGACACTGTCGCTGGATAGCACAGGGCAATGCTCACATTCACTGGGAACTCCATCAAGGACAGTCCCAGTCCCCGTTTGCGCCATCGATTCTGGGCATTGAACAAGTTGATCTCAACTCTTCTCTTGCGATACTCCGTGGAGGCCAAGAAACGGGGTAGCAGCTGCACCATTTTATTGCCGGGTCGAAGATTAACAAGACGTACATCCGCCGGGTCCAATTTGCAGGCAAAGGCAATGTGCTCCAGTGCCGTCTCCGTCATTGCAATGCCTGTTTAAATCGGAATTAAAATAAATAGAAAAAAAAAATAAATAAGAAAAAAAAATTAAATTAATATATAAATAAATAAATGTATAAGTAAATAAAAAAATAAATAAATAAAAATAAATAAATAAGAAAAGTAAATAAAAAATTAATAAATCAATAATTATCCTAGTAAATAAAAAATAAATAAATATATAAATAAATTAATGTATACAAATAAATAAATAAATAAATATATAAGTAAATTTATATACAAATAAATAAAAGCCTAAATAAATAAATAAAAAAATAAATAATTAAAAAAAAATTACATAAATAAGCAAATAAATAAACAAGGGGGCTCCGCCCCTGCTCGCTTCGCCTCCCCCGGCTCGCGGGGAGGTGCGGCTACAGTCGAGTTTGCTCGACTGTGAGATACCCTGTGCCAGTCGCCATTAAAAAGAATATTAGTTATAATATAATTAGTAATATGTATGAAAGCATATAAAAGATTAATATTTTACGCCGCTCGAATTTGGTGAACGATATAGTAGTCCGATTTCAACTAAATTTGGTGATGCCAAGGACCATCCCGTATGCCAATTGTGTCAGTTTGGTTGAGATATCTAACAACAAAAAAGTTGTTCATCCTGAGACTGATCGTTCCTAAGGCAGCTATATGATATAGTAGTCCGATTTGAACAGAATTTGGTCAGAATGTCAAGGACCATCTCGTATGCATATTCCGTCAGTTTGGTTGAGATATCTCAAACAACAAAAATGTTTTACATACTGAGACTTGATTTCCCACCGATCGTTCCTATGGCAGCTATATGATATAGTGGTCCAATCCAAATTTAAAAACAAACTTGATCTGCGTCCGGTATCCAGCAACCTACATACCAATTTTGAAGTCTCTAGCTATTATAGTCTCTGAGATCGACGCGTTCAAACAGACGGACAGACGGACGGACAGACAGACGCACATGGCTCAATCAACTCGGCTGTTGATGCTGATCAAGAATATATAGTACATATATACTTTATGGGGTCGGAGATTCTGCCTGTTACATACATCACACAAATCTAATATACCCCTTTTGACCATTTTCAATGGGCACAGGGTATAATAAATAAATGAATTGAAGTGATCGGTGAATTCACCCTCTGCTGATCCTGGAGCACGACACCAAGTGGAGCTTGCCGCATCCGTTCTAATTGCTGTTCCCTTTATTTTGAAGTTCATGTTGGTAAGATTGTAGCAATTAGGCAGTGCTGGCCTGGTCAGGAAGTCTACAACGTTCTCATTGAGAGTGCAACCCGCATCCTGGTAGTAATTGTTGGTCAGAAGTCGAATCGAGCCATTAGCACGAGCCTGAAAGTCATAGTCGGAGCGACAGGCCCATCTCTTGCCATTGACCTCCATCATGGACTCAATGGTTTGCACGAAACGCGCAGGTCGATTCAATTTGTAGGCAACCAAAGCGCAGGCGCAGGCGACATGATTCCCGCGGGTCACCTTGGCACCGTAGGCGCCACCAACACGACGCACATGGAGTTGCACCGCATTCGCCTCCAACTTGAGCATGCGCGAGATGCTGGCCTGAGTGACGTCCATCCACTGGGTGGCGCACCACACCTGAAGACCCTCCTCGAGAGGTACCACTACCGTGGTCTGTGGCTCGAGGGTGAAGTGATACTGTGACTCCAGCTCTAAGATGCCGCTTCCCATCACATCGCCTGCCTCTGGCATGGGCCGTGAGACTTCCTCACTTTTCTTGGTCATTGTGAAAATGCGATCCTTTGCCTTATCCGCGAGCACTTCGTTCATTCTCGTGTAGATCTTAACCTGACTATTGACATAGGTCACCTGCACCAAGGTAGCTGCATAGACAGCCACATCGTGGGTCAGAGCAGCGATGACTCCAAGAGGTTGATCGTAATACTTGACAGGTCCAGCGACAAAGACCTCCTCTGGCTCAACAGCGAGTAACGTCGAGTTGTAAAAGTTGTTATCGCCAGGAATGTCCTTCGCTGTATAGAAGGCCACCACACCCTTGCACTGGAGGGCAGCCCTGGGATCGACCCGTTCGATGGTTGCACCCACTCGCTTGGCCTGGACGAACGCACAGTGCACAGCATTGGAAGTGGTCAACAGATCGTTCATGTACTTGGCCTCACCGGAACATTGAATTTGACCTATGGCAAAAGGAATAAGTAATAAAAAGTTGAGATAAAAGGACTACAGACAATAAAAAAAATAATTGATTTAAGTACGAATTACTGAAATATACAGGTTTTCACATTCGGTAAGATTTTGAGGAAGTGAATTTCTTTAACCTGCTCTAATATCATTTTGGCGAAGTTCTAAGTCCGATAAAGTGAAAAACGAGAATTTTTAAATATTTATCCTAAAGGGAAAGTGAAGAAATGCATTTCACTAAAGGCTGTTAAATAAAAAGTGAAAACCGGATCAGGCCTGATAGTAAAGCTAAGCCGAGTACAATCTATCTACATAGATAAAAAAACACTTTAGGACTTTAGGATTTTAAGATACCCGTTACTTAATTAAATCAAATATTTTTTATTGCGTGCTTTTAGGCACTTAGATTGCTTGAAAATTAAATCAGCGATTACCACCTTTCTATTTGTCCAATTTTTTGCGTTTAAGTATGATGATAGCTTTAATTAATATATAAAGTTAATTACCAAAAAATACGTAATATTCTAAAAACAGTGCCTGAAAAAAATTAAAAACTTGACCTGCGTGGGTTTTATAGAAGTCTGTGTGCCAAATTTGGTTGCTCTAGCTCTTATAGTCTCTGAGATCTAGGCCCTGAAAACAGACGGATGGACAGACGGACATGGCTATAACGACTCGGCTGTTGATGCTGATCAAGAATATATACACTTTATAGGGTCGGAGATTCTTCCTTCACGCTGTTACATGCATTGCAACGAATACAATATCCCCATTTACTTAGTTTTTAAGTAACAGGTATAATAAAGAATCATGAATCAAGTAAAACTCGATTAACTAGAAATAATTACGAATGTTTTTCAATTCAGAACTCAGGTTCGACTCGTTAATTTATGTATAGCAAATACTTATATCTTTTTTAAATTCGCTTGCTTACAATTCCCAAATGGTTCATGCATTTCTGCTATCAGTTTGAAGGGCACCTTGAAATTAAGACTATACTATGTTAAGTCTTGGCTTACTAACTGAAGGTTTATAACATCCACGTTTATGAATAAGATTATTTTGTATGTAGCTCATAATACATTTTAAGAACAATTTATACTTCGGTATGCAAAGCAAGTTTACACACTTAAATGGACTACTTTTAACCTCTTTAAGTTTAAAATACTAGAAAACTTAAGTTTCATACTCAAAATATCCTACTTTAAATAAGATAAGCATTCTCGACTTTAGTAATTTCAGTATTAGTGAGAAAACAAGTTTGAAATGTTGCATTTTAAGTAGAAACTAATGAACTTTTCGCTGTGTGTATTCAGGACTTACCCTCAAGCTTCTGCACCACCTGGGTAACTGGATAGTTCTTGGGTATGGTCTCAAAGCTCTGCTTGCCCGAAGAAAGTGGCCGTTCCAGCAACTGTCCACCGCTGCGTAGACGCTCCCGGACGACTTCCTTGGGCGCTGAGCCCAACAAGAACTTGTAGAAGAGAGAACAGGCCAGTTTCTCCCGGTATTCCGGAGAGGCCTCCGGAGGCATTTCCACTGGCTGCAGACTCGTCAGGAGCTCTGCGAAAACCTGCGCTACTGTGGCGCTGTCGTAAAGATCTCGACCCACCAGCGACTGTTCTGCATTCTGGGCGTGCACAAAACCAGGACGAATATTCCCGAAGCAAAGTCGAGCCGATGCGACTGTGTGACGTTGAATATTTTGCCACTCTATGAGGAATCCAGCATTGACATAGGCGTGCACATTCTGAGCCCGGGGAAGGATCTATGAGGAAGAATGACAGTTTGAGTAGGTCGCTTAAATGAGTGTAAAAATACATCGAAAAGCGACAATTTGATTTTCGCGTAAAAGATTTTCAAGTTTCATTTCAGCTCAATTGATTTTCATTAAAAACGATTTACAATTTTGAATTTCAAAAAAGAGAAGGTGGACCCTTTGTTTTAAAATATATATCTTGAGGCCACAAATTATTTGAACGAAGCTATTAAAATTTGAAAGCAAAATGTATTTTAAAGATAAACGTATAAGTATTGGCAAAGTATTGAAAGCTTAAAATTGATCTACCTTAAAAGTGAAAATTTACTTAAAAGGACGAGTGTATTTTGTTTTTACAATTACGTTTTCTTTTAACTTGATTTATTTGTATTCTTTGGAGATATATCGACAACTCGATTGATTTTTTGTAGATTTTCACATTTTAATAATATAAACTCGACTCACAGATTTGATTAGCATCACTACTTTAAACTCACCTTGTAGGAGTTGAACAAGTATTTGTCCTTGGGATAGGATCTCAGGAAAAAGCCACCAATGACCAATTTGGGAGTGGTGTCTTGCAGATAAGCCAATAGAGTCATCACCCTCTGGGAGTGCGCATTCTCATGCACCAGAACCTGGACATCGAGGGTCTCCAATGTGATGAACACATCCGAGGCGAACTCCGGATGCTGCTTCTTGATGGAAATGTTTCCCGCGAGAGTTCCGTTCTGAAAGCAAAGAGTTAGTTGAACAGTCATCACTTTCAATATTCGTTTTCACTTTCTCATTGAAAGCGAGATTGCAAGCGAAACGAGTTTTGAACTGGATCATCTGGATTTATGGCCAGCACTCTCAACTCACATTTCGCACTGGCACGTTTGCGATCAGGTTGAAGTGCCTCCACAACTGGGCACAATACTCGAAACCGGCGCGACTCGCGGCCTGTTGGAAGACCTGCATCGCCTCAGTCAACGACATGTTGGCGCCCAGCAGCAGGTGATCGGACTCGATGCTGTACTGCTTCAACTCCGGCACCAAGTTGACATCGATGAAGTGCTTGATAGTCCTCGGACGCCTGTAAACGCCATGTGCCGTGTTGCCCGCCACCAGAATGTACTCCTCTCCAATGGGCACCTGGTCGAGGGCCTCGAACAACTCCGTCAGCGTCTTGGGCCAATGCCAGTAGCTGTCGTCTTGGAGCCGTAGCATTTTACGGGAGCAGCTTCCACTGGAACATTGTCCCGTACGTGGACACATCAGCTCAAAGGAGTCCTCGATATCCACACAATCCGCTGGCACTTCGATGTTGCTGTCCGCGGCAAAGGATTTCATGGCATCCAGGATGGGTCGATAGCCCGTGCAGCGACAGATGTTGCCTCCAAACGCGTCCTCCACCTCGGACATGGTCACCTGACCCCCATTGCCCTCCAGCAGCCCGTACATGTTCATCACGAATCCCGGAGAGCAGTAGCCACACTGGGTGCCATTGAGCTTGGCCAGACGCTTCTGGATGGGATGATAGCCGCTGAGCTTGTTGCCCAGTCCCTCGTCGGTTATAATGTCCACATCGTTGCAGGTATTGAGCAACATCAGGCACTTGGAGAGCAGAGCTTCTTTTAGATATAATCCACATTCACCTGAACAACTGCAACTTACCGAGTTGACGGCCTGAGTTTCGATGTTACCTGTGACGGGATGGCGGCGTTGAATGACGCAGACGCAGGAGCCGCATCCGCCCTCCAGGCACATGTACTTGGTGGCCGTCAGATGGAGGTGCTCCCGCAGGAAGGTGTTGAGGGTGATGTCCGCGGCGTAGTCCGCCGGCTGCACCTCGTACGGAAACCCATTCACGTTGAACTTGATACTCATCTCAGCTGAGTTGACGGTCAACTGGCAATTGGCAACTGGCAAAGTGCCGCGGTTTTGGCCACTCGCCTCTATTTAAAGCCCCGGCTGAAACCTGATTAGCAATAATTAGCCAAAAGCTAAACGGGTTCGCAGCGATAAACAACAACCATATATCTAAACACTGCGCAAAAACTCCATCAAAATGCCAGAGAAATAAACTAGAGCTGGCTTTGCTTTTGAAGTTGTTTTAAATTAAAACTCTTCGCAGAGGTTTACTCTTATCAGAGCCAAGGTATTCCAACTCCAGTTGATAATAATTTTTGCAATGTTTGCTTACAACTCCACTTAAATAAGGTTGAAGTGTGAGAAATTATTTATTCATACTATATACTAAATACAAAATATTGCAACGAAGCGAATTTAAAATAAAAAGTTTAATGAAACCATAAAGTTTTTTACTTTGATTTAATGATGTTGCATAATTTAGATACTTTACAACTCTATTTACGAGCAACCTTTCATGAACTGAAGTCTGAATTTGCCTGAAAATAAAGATAGCTAAGAATATAGACAATGATATTGGAAATCTGACTGAATGTCGAATACCGTCAGTAAGAGTAAATGAAATAAATTCGAAGCTTGCAAAAAATTGACACATGACGCTGCAGATTAATGTGTTTCTATTTATTGCTGACTTAAATATATTTGTATTTTTATTTAAATTGATATTTCATTTCTCATTTGATTACTTCATTTCATTCATCAAAATTATTGTTGACTACAATCTTTCTGGAAATTAAGAAAATATATATTCTTCATAACTTTCACCTTACTTACCATGACTTTGGAATATATATCAGCGTCAATGATGCCCCTCTGCCTCCCACTTAAATTTGCAGGGTATAAACCAGATTTAGTCGTCGAGTAAAACAGTAAATACACAACAATTTCAAAATTTATCTTACCACCATCTGTATCTAACCAAAACCATTACCATAGTTAGTATAATAGCAATTGTTTGTGCCAAAACTTCAGTTGCTCCATCACTTGGCAGATGATTGTTAGTTCCATATGTACAATATCTATATAATTGATATTACTTTACTTAAGTCTAAATAACTTGACATCATGTCCAGCATTGAGTACCAGTGTCTCGGGTGTTGTGGGTGCACCCAGTCGCACCCATTCCCGGGGCAAGCCGGCATCCTTCCTGGCCGACTGCAGGGCCTCTTGGAGGGCAAAGATAACGCTGACGGCGAGGCAACAGGGCGGCTCGCCAGTCGCCTTGGAGCGCATGAAGCCAGCGCTGCTGGGCTGAGGATTCTGCACCAGTTCGATGCGAAAGTCGATGGGAATATCCTTGGGCCCAGGTGGCTTGTAGTTCCAGGTGCGGTTGGTCAGCAAACGGCCCGTTTGGCGATCGTAGACCAGCTGCTCGCTCAGCCAGTAGCCCAGGCACATGACAAAGGCGCCCTCCATCTGTCCAATGTCGATGTAGGGACTGAGACTCTCTCCCGCGTCCTCGAGGAGGTCAACACGCTTGATCTGATTGCTGCCCGTGAGCACATCCAGCTCGATCTCGGTCAGCGCCAGGCCATACACATGATAGTTCTGCATGTCGCCCTCCTTGTAATGATCCGAGGCAATCAGGTTGATCGAGGCTGCATAAGCCGCCTGCACCGTGTCCTGCCAGCTGGCCTTGTCCTTCTTCACGGCCTGCAGACGCGAGTTGAGAGTCTCGCACGCCTTGCGCACCGCAAAGCAGAGACTCTCGCTGCCCACAGCTCCGCCGGTGACCATTGAATTGGCCCCATTAATGGTGTCCGAGGACTCCACTTTGATGAAGCTCAAGTCGACGCCCAGTGTGTGGGCTGCCACCTGGCAAATCTTTGTGTTCATGCCTGCCAAAAGTGAATAAAATATATAGAATAGACTGGAAGAGATTGATATGACTCCTTACCCTGTCCCATTTCGATGCCGCCATGGGAAATGACGACGGTGCCATCGACATGGTAGATGGCCACCGTTGCCGGATACTGTCCAAAGTAGAATATCGGATAGTCCATTACGGCCAGGCCGAGGCCGCGTTTCATCCATCGGTTCGAGGCGTTGTGGGCCTCGATCTCCTTCCGGCGTGCGTCGTATTCCCGGGACTTGAGGAACTGCGGCAGCAGCTCGATCAGTTTATTGCCCTTGGTCATGTTGAGCAGCCGCACCTCGGCCGGATCGCGTTGCACCTCGAAGGCGACGTGCTCCACGATGTTCTCCATCATGGCAATGCCCTCAACGGACCCGGGAGCACGGCACCAGGTCGAGCTGGGGGCATCCGTGAGCACAGCGTTGCCGTTGATCTTGAAGTTGCTGTCGGCGAAGTCGTAGCAGTTGGCCGCCGTGAACGTGGAGTGTCCGTCGATGGGACTTTCGTTGGCATTCCAGCCGGCATCCTCGTAGAAATCGTTCTGGAGACCCACAATCTTGCCATTGGCCTGGACATGGAACTCGTAGTCGGAGCGACAAGCCCAACGCTTGCCATTCGAGTCCATCATGGACTCAATCGACTGGACAAACCGCACCGGGCGGTTCAGCTTGTGGGCAGCCAGGGAGGCGGCACAGGCCACCTGGTTACCCCGTGATATCTTGCAGCCATAGGCTCCGCCCAAGCGTCGCACCTGCAGCTGTATGTCCTTGGCCTTCAGCTGCAGCATCTGGGCAATCACGGATTGCGTGTGATCCATCCACTGGGTGGCGGAGAAGACCTTGAGGCCGTCCTCGAACGGCACTGCCACCGTTGTCTGTGGCTCCATGGTGAAGTGATACTGCAGTCCCATCTGGAAGACGCCCTTCACACTCTTGTCCGGAGTTGCCGTGCACTGCAGCTTGCCCGGCTTCTCGCTGGTCACGCGCAGAATGCGAGATTCCTCCCGCGGCGTCGTGTCCAGCACGTCACTCAAGCTGGGCCTTATGGATAGTGACGGATCCGGCTGGCCATAGCTGATCTTCACCAGCTGCGCAGCGCGTTTCGCACACTCCGCATTCAGAGCCACCACCACGCCCACGGGTTGCTCATAGTGTCGCACCCGAGTGGCGCAGAAGATTTCCTCCGCCTCGTAACCGAAATTCGGATCGCTAAAAGTGTTTGTGCCCGGTACATCCTTCGCACTGTAGAAGGCCACAACGCCGGGCTGACGAAGTGCGTCTGCTGCATCTATCTGTTCGATGCTGGCGCCCACCTTGGTGGCACCCACGAAGGCGCAGTGCAGCGTATTCGCCGTAGTCAGCACATCGTTCATGTACGTCGCCTCGCCGGAGCACTGGATCATGCCCTCCACCTTCTGCACTGGCTGGGTCACGGGGTAGCTCTTCTTCTGCGTCTGATACACCTGCACTCCGGAGGAGAGAGGTCGCTCCAGCAGTTGACCACCGCTGCGGAAAGAGTCGCCAACCTCCGAAGCGGGCGCGTGCTTCAGCAGAAACTTGTACATCAATCCACAGGCCAGGCTCAAACGGTAGGCGGGCGAGGCATCCGGCAGCACTTCATCCGGTTGCAGCAGCGTTGGAAGCTTGCTGAAGACCTGCTCCAGCAATGTACCCTCAAAGAGAGTACGTCCCACCAGCAGTTCCTCAATGGCCTTGGCGTGCACAAAGTCCGGCCGAATGCCCCCGAAACAGACCCGAGCACTTTTCACTTTCGACTCCGCGTCCAGTTCCAGCAGAAAAGCTGCATTCACATAGGCATGGGCATTCTGGGCACGGGGCATGATCTGCAGGAGATTAGTGAATTAGTTAGTGAATTCGCTAGTGAGCTCGTTAGTGAATTCGTTAGTGAGTTCGTTAGCTCGTTAGGAAGTCGCTTAAGTCAAGTCTCCCACTATAGAATGCACGTAACTCAATTTACATATGCATATGTATATTAATAGTAGCTTTGAATGATTAGCATACATTAAAGCAATCGCGTTGCTTATAACCTGAAAACACCCATAACTAAGGTTATATTGTTTCAATCTTGATGAGATTAATTGCGATGATTCACAAACTATAAAACGAAATGTTGACAATTGAATAAAGCGTTCTGCCTTAAAAATTGTGAACGGAATGGGGCGTGACAAAATTTGTGTGATATCTGTGATATCAGTTCATCGAACTTAGAGTCTCTAGATTTTACAGAGGCGCTAGAACCTTTTCTGGCTTTGCAGAGGCAAAAATTAGAGTGTTAAGATCTTAAACTGTTCATACAGATGGACAGGTGAACGAACGGACGAAGAAATATAGCTAGCTCGATTTGGCTGTTGATGCTGATCTATAATATATGTATTTAATGGGGCTTGTCACTCATTCTTTTCCCTCTTACGTACCCTTAACTCTTAGACTACCGGTTTTAATTAAATATTACCGCTTACCTTATAAGAATCGTATATATACTTATCCTTGGGATAAGAAGGCAGCAGAAATGCCTTGAGCAACAGTTTTCTATCGCTGGAGCTCAGGTAATCCGTCAACGGCATTTGCTGCTCGTCCTTGCCGTTATTCGTGGCCAAGACACTCACGTTGAGTGCCTCGAAGCTGATGAAGACATCCGAAGGGAACTCTGGATGCTGCTTCTTAATGGCAATATTGCCAGCAAGCGTGCCAGTCTGAAAGGAGTCAAGAAAAGAAAACTCAAGATCAAGGTGATTGATTCGTGGCGAAAGAACTCACATTGCGGACAGGCACATTGGCGATAAGATCCAAATGTTGCCACAACTCCTTCAGATACTCGAAGCCAGCTTGCTGCGATGTGGTCTTGAGGATATCCATGGTCTGGCTGAGGCTCAGATTGGCCCCCAGCTTCAACTGATTTGCGTCCAGGCTGTGCTGTTGTAGCTCCGAGACACCGCGAACATCGATGAAGTGCTTGATGTCCTGGGAGCGTCTGTAGACACCATGTGCGGTGTTGCCCGCCACGAGCATAAACTCGTCCTGCTCGCCAACCTGGCCAAGTGCCTCGAACAACTGGGCCAAGTTCTTGGGCCAATGCCACTGGCTACCGTCCTCGTAGTCCAACGATGTCCTCTGACAGCCGCACTGACAGCGTTTTCCCATTTTGGGACAGCATCCCGCGCAGGGTTTATTCATTTTCGGACAGTTTCGGGCGCCCATGTCCTCCATATCCATGCACTCTTCGGGCAGCTGAATGTTGCTGTCCGCGGCAAAGGATTTCATGGCGTCCAGGATGGGTCGATAGCCCGTGCAGCGACAGATGTTGCCTCCAAACGCGTCCTCCACCTCGGACATGGTCACCTGACCCCCATTGCCCTCCAGCAGCCCGTACATGTTCATCACGAATGCTGGGGAGCAGTAGCCACACTGGGTGCCATTGAGCTTGGCCAGACGCTTCTGGATGGGATGATAGCCGCTGATCTTGTTGCCCAGTCCCTCCGCCGTTATGATCTCCAGCTGGGTGCAGGTGTTCAAGAGCGTCAGGCACTGTGAATGCAACCAAATGAATAACAAGTAAGCAAACTAAAGTCGAGTCGCCGACTTGAAGATACCCCGTACTGAATATAAATAAATTCTAATTGTATTTAAAACATTTCAAACGGTTAGAAATTATATAATTGTTTTAAAGCTTAAAACAATAAAGTTATATTTATCCGATCTTCATAATATTTATTTGGATGATGAACAAAAATAAGAGAAAATCTTGATATTCCCGAATTTAGTGTCTCTAGCTCTTTATTCGACTTATTGTCACAAATACTTTCAGAAATTAGAACAGCCCAAGCAAATCCAACAAACGTTTTAGGCAGAAGACATCGATTTATAAGATTGAGGACTTACGAATAATTTAAAACTCAAAACAAAAAATTTTAAAAAATGTCTGAAGATGCAATATTGATCATAAAACATTAAAGTATTCAATAAATATTTTGTTTTTGCCAAAATCATCGAATTATCCCTTCCGAATTCAAACTCACTAGCTCAATATCAAATTAATTCAATCCGTTAAATTTTGGCAAAATTGAAAATCGGAACTGGCCGGATTGAATGCGACAGACTTGATCTGCGTGGAGTTGAGAGAAGAATGTGTACCAAATTTAGCTACTCAAACTCTTAAAGTCTCTGAGATTCAGTTGTTCAAACACACGGAATATTCATGATTTTCAAGAGTAGTACCATAGAGTGCCGGGTATATAATTATCAAAGTGAGCTTCCTTACCGAATTGACGCTCCAGGTGCGCTTCCCGTCGCGCACGACGCACACGCAGACGCCGCAGCCGCCCTCCTGGCACATGAACTTGGTGGCCGTGAGTTGGGCATGTTCCCGGATAAAGGTGTTGAGCGTAATATCAGGCGGTAGATTGGTCAGATTTACTAAAGATAACAGGGTAATTCCAAGTCGAGCATTGTTTAGTATTTAAAGGTAGACCTACCCGTATACGGCTGGCCATTGATCTTAAAAGTAGTCGTCATGGCGTCGCAATAAGTACTTGCAATTCTCTGGGACACTTTACACAGTTGTGAAATGCAAATGTTATTCTAAATATAAATAATTCCGTTAGAAGTGCTGCTGCGAATACTCCGTTGTTTAGCTTTTGCTTCTGGGCCCGTCGATTGCTGGCGTACAACTGAGCAACTGGTCAACAGATCGTTGCTTTGCGCTTCTCACACAATGCACAGCTTTAATTTTGCAATTTTCCTGTCAGCTGCAAAAATTGATTGTATACTTATACACGCGAGTATATACAGTATTTTTTTTTTGTTTTCGTTGATTAAATTAACGACTTTTTGAGTCGAATACAGCCGTCTATCGTTGTTGTTGTTGCTCAATGTTAAATTCAGTCTTTGCTATTGTTGTTGTTGCTGCTGCCGTTCCAAGCTTCCAGTCATCCAACAAAACTAACGTTGTTTGTCTGTTTCTCTGCTTTACTTGATGCTGTTGCTGCTGCTGCTTCTGCGTTTGCTTTGACTTTTCGTTCGTTTTGTGTGAGAATCACGAAAATCGCAAGCAGACGTACCGTAAGAGGAACTTGTTTTGATTTAGACGATGGTACTGTGGATCGCATTTATGATACAGATAGATAAAGACATACATATACGTGCGTCTGCATGTATGTATTCTGTCTATGTAGTCCGTACAGTGCCTTTTTTGCAAATTGAAGCATGTTTTTTTTTTAAGTAACTTTGAATGTCGAACAACGAACAACGAATTATAGAAATTATTCGTAAGCCTACTTTGTATTTAGCTGTGCACTTACATACAGTGTGTCTAGTAAATATTTTGATAAAATATTATAGTAAATTATATGTGAATTTAACCCTTAATGAAATAATTAAATAAATTTTAAGCAACTATAACTAAGCAAATAATAAAAAACCAAAATTTCTTTCTTGCAAAATAAAATTTGCGAATTTCGTCAACGTAATTACTTGCCTAGCTGTATGTACAGCTAGTTACAATTAGTAACTTAAATGCATAAATATTTTTTAGTTTTAAGAAATTAAAATGAATTTTTTATGATTTGTTTTGTCAAATTAACTACATGAC
>JBAMBK010002221.1:0-110224 GCA_037043435.1 Drosophila suboccidentalis | reverse complement strand
AAAGTCTTACACTGTACGATATTCTCGTATTTTTTTTATTGAAAAGAGATACATTTTAAGCGTGAATACTTAAAAAATAAATTGATTTTATTGTGCCATTATTATTATCGTCGTTTTCATTTTCATTATCATTTTCATGTCGACAATGGTTGAGTGGCTTGAAAATAGATATTAATTGTATTTAAGTATTATTAAAGTTAAATGACATTGATGTGGCTCGCGTTGTTGCTGCGGCAAGTGAAGTGATGTGAAGTGAGTTGGAGTGAAGAGTGTGGCAGGTGAAATTGAACTGGCGCTTTTGGGAAATCGAAAGGAACGAAAAGCTATAGACATAAAGAAAATGTACTCGTATGGGAGTCGAGAGTATGTCTGCTAGAGAACCGAAGAAGAAGTCGAGTAAATTGAATTTCCATTATGCAATCGTTCAGTCTTCAACTTAACTGACACTTGACACCTAAGCAAACTCAGACATTCAATTTCATGTGAAATTATTTCTCAACATTTCTTTTTTCTCTCTCCCAATTTCAGTGTGAGAAAAACAACAATAACAAAAAGAAGAAGAACAGCATGAAAACAAGAAAAAATGGTCTGCCATTTGTTTCTGTTTATTGTACATTTCTCTTATCCACTTTAGAGGCGACAATGCTCTCCTCTCCCCACCTCCCCACCTCCCACCTCTGAACCACTGACTTCATTACCCAAATTGTTTACGTGTGTGTGCGAATGTGTGTGTGTGTGTGTGTATGACTGAGTGTTTACACTACAAAACAAATGCCTTACAATGGCTGCCCAAAACGAGTGGGATGGGAATTGAGGGGGGGTCGTAGTTGGGAGCTTATGAAAATGTGTGCTATAAAACGCGACTGGGGCAAAAAGTTTGTGTGTCTAAGGATTACGTGTGTATGCACACACACACACACACTCACACACTCACATACACAACAACATGGACACACGTTTGTAATAGTATAATATTTCTATTATTGAAAAGCATTTCACGGCGCGAAAATGAAATGAAAATATCTAAAACAACACACAAAACACAACACTTCCCCAGACATGCCCAGTACGTGTGGAATTAAACCTGTCACTCGTGCCTAATAGGCTTCCAAAGGGAAAAACAATTCGATTACTTTATAACTAAATAAATACATCATAATCAAGACAGCGGGACTTTATAAATGTTGGGCAAAGTTTTGTTAAAGTTGCTCGAATGCAAATGGGGAGTTGTGAGAATTAATTAATTCTAGTAAATATATCATTGGGAAACTCAAATAAGAAAAACATAAAGAGTACGCAAATTAGGAAAATTCTAGCTTATTCAGGGGTGCCACAGAAATCGCTTTCACTTGAATTTCACTTCAATTTCATTATGCTGTGCCACAGGAAAATTCGCAAAATCATTTTGTGCGGAACGAACTAGCGCCAAATCCGCTGGCGTCCGATGCTGCCACATAGTCCGATTTAGATTTTCGAAGTCAGGGTCAGCGATGCCACATTTTTTAGTCAGAATTCAAAGTAAGGTATTTAAAAAATATACGGAACCACTTCAGTTTTCTTTAAATTAAGCATTAAAAAAATAGGTCTTTTGAGGTAAATCAAGTTTTACTGAAAAAAACCTTTAACTTATTGTTCAATTTGTGAAAACATTTTTCACGAAGAGTTGTTATATGCCATAATGGCATACAATTGCTATAGTTGTCGAGTTTTTTTAGCTAAACAAAATCAATTAAGTAAGAAAAAAAAATGAAAACTTATTGCTCTGCAATGATAAACATGAAAAAGTTGCTAATCAAACCCTTGGGTAATTTAATCTGAGAAGGTGTCAACCCTTAGCAGCCTAGTTCGTAAAGGTTGATGAAAATGCTAGCAAAAATTAAATCTCTCGAAGTTCTGTGGCACCTCGGAAATTTCCGTGCGGAGTTGCTTTCTGCGGAATTCTATTTCGCTTGCGGTTTCTATGGCACCCCTGATTAATATAGCGAAAGATTAGGTTTGATATTTCTGATAATTGCTGAAATTGCCTTAAAAATAGTATGATAAGATATTGAATACCCATACTTTTACTGTATCAATGAAACATTTTTGTTTTTTTTATTATTTCACCGCACACTTTTTTGATTGGGCCTGCTACTTAAAACATCCTCTTTTTCTTTCCAATGTGAGGCTATTTTAATTTATACTATAACCTTAAATAAACAAATACATATAGATCAAAAAGTTTATTTATTACAAATTGTAGTTTTGTATTCTTAACGTTGTTTTTCCAATTACGGCAAATTTTTGTAGTATAATTTATAGAATTTCTTATGTGGAAATAACCCTAAAGGTACCTAATGAGGATTCGGAGCAAGATTGAGTTGCCAACAACAAGGGTGGTGGGTGGAGGGTCTTTTCACGCATCTTAATAATTGTAATTGCTTGCTGGTTATGGCCATTAGAGAGGTATGTGCTTGAGAACAAAAACAACAACAACAACGAAAAGCAGGGAACAACTGTAACAGTCTCCAGACAGCGGTAACAAGGTACAAAGTACGCATTACATGTGTGCCACACTCGTATTTTCATAAATCAGAAGCCAGGATGCGCATCCTGGACGATGGGAGGACGACGTTTTACGACCGCGATGATAGCAGCAGGAACAACAGAAGATGGAGAGAGGAAGGAGAGGAGGAGGGAAGAGGAAGAAGCAGTCGTTGTCTTTAGGCTCAGCCCACCTGGCAGGTAGACACTCCCGGCGGACGTTGCATGCAAATTTATGCGACATAAAATGATAATAACTCTTTCACTTTTCATAATTTTGGCAAGCATTTACCTGGCTGTTTAGTTGAGCGAACGGCGACTTGTCCTCCCCCCACAATTCCCCGCAGGTAAGTAAACGCAAGTGTTATTACACGTTGAGCATGAGCAGAGCAAATAAACATTTAGAGTCGACGAAAGGATACCCTTTAGGGTCTAAATCTAAGACTCAAGATAAGAAACTCTGACAGCTCTTCTATACAAATTTGAAGAGATATTTAGGACAGAGTCCCCTGAAGAGCACTAACGACCGATCAAGTACAATATTTAAATTACTTTTTTGTGCAATTTAAATAGATATTAAAATAAAATTAGATAACTCAGATTTTAATTATTTAAAAAAGATTTATAAACAAATTGTTCTGTTCCATAAAATGGATACCTGGAATTTATTCGTCCATCCAGATAATCTCTTAATTTTGATTTTTTTCACAGTGCTCACCGAGTTTTCATTTATTTTTTTGATGGAAAATACAGATTATATGAGATGATAATCAAATTTAACACTTACAAGTATTTCTACTTGATATAATTATATTTTCTATGAATTATCATATACTTTCTCATATTTTTATCACAGGGTATATGCACGAAATAGAAAAATAAGAATATTAACGACCCTGCGGCTTCAGTTGTTGCATGGAATGTGGCTAGAGAGTTGAACCTGGCTCAGAGGTGAATTCAGCGCCATCTCTCAGCCAGGCCAGGACATTGTGAGCGAGGATGTATGTAGGTGCAAGGAGGATGATGATGTCGAGGAGTTTCTCGTGTGCTCAGCATCCTGTCGCCTCGAGTTAAATTTTACAGCTCATGCAAGACACTAAAAGGCATCGTATATGACAAAGGCACACGGCACAAGCTGAATGAGTGTTTCTGCCTCTTCGCTCCGCTTTTCCCTGGTCCTGTGTCACCAGCTCCCCAGGCAAAGGCAATGCCAGAAGATGGGAGATTAAAGCACATCTTAATGTGAACCGACGACTCGGGGAAATGTGAAACAAGCGCGTAGGCCATGAAACTTTCCGTTCGGCGTTCTCCGTTCTTCATTCTTCGTTATCAACGCGACCCAAGGCGCCACTACAAGAAGAGGAAGACGCACGCGAAGCTACTCCCATTTTGACAGAATTTTCTTCTCCGAATTTTCACAGACAGTGAGAGTGAGAAGTTTCTCCCACCCACTCCCATTGCTGTATGAGGTGGGCGTGGCATTGCCATATGTATTAGAAATTGTTGTGTTCCAACTTGCGTGCGTGTTATCTATCTATCTGGAAGTATTAAAAAAAATAGAAAAGTAAACACACACATACAGCAATTGAATATTTATGGGGTTTCTCTTCTAACACAAATGAGAGGGGGGTTTTCCCCATTCTCAGACATTCTCAAGCGGAAGCGACAACAGGATAAATTGCAAGTTTAGAGCCAAAGTTGGAACAGAAAACAAGCTCATATACTCGTTAAGCAAAGCGGCCTTGAAATTAATGACCCAGACCGTAAAGCACTTGAAAGAAAGTTTCCGTGAAATATTATTTAATTATCATTAAGCTCATGGATGTGTTGATGCCCCTATTTATTGCAGCAGGCAGCACGTGCTCTCTCCCTCTCCCTCTCCCTCTCTCTCTTATACTCTTATACATCCACAGACTGTATAAGAGTGTTGTGTAGTTTTTAGTCAGCTACCGAAATCATTCTATTAACACTTCTTTGTTCTTATTTAAAAACTGTAAAGCAACCGTATCAAATTCGGTTTCAAAAATGAAAACGTGACTCTTATTAGGATTTTCTTTTTAAAAATATAAGTAAGAGGAAATTAAATATGCTACATTAAGATTAATATTTTATAAATAATTTTCGAAATGCCAAAAATTTGTATTTATAAATTAAATATCATGAAGAACGTTCCAGTGTTATTTTAAACTTTTGATTAATTGTTCCAAAATATAATTTAGACTTAAAATTATTTATAAAAAGTTATTGCTTGAGCCCTTTTATTATTTTTTAAACATTAGTCTTAATTAAATTAAGATTTTTTTTTACTTTATAGATAAAAATGCAAAATAAATTCCTATATGCAATTCTACTTACTTAAGATACAAAGATAATTAAAAAATGAGCTTAATTTTGACTTTAAAATAAAAATTTGAGATCAAATATGGTTTTGTAATATTAAAATGTGTATTTAAAATAAGTGTGACTTTCAAAGCAATATGTTAAAATATAAATATTTATTGAAAACTCTTTAAAAATTTTTTCTTTTAATTTTGTGAATTTTTCAGTAATATATCTTTGGCGCAGCAATTAATTTCCGTTAGCGTGACGGCTTTAATCGATAAGCTCTGAGAATATTGGAAGCTGCTGACGGAGATGGCCAAGATGAAGATGGAATGAGCCATATTACGCAACGGAATCCATTTCAACTCAAGGCAAAACTCTCGACCCTTCGACTATTAAATCTTGTGCAAGTAAAGAAATGTTTCGATATCAAGTCAAGAATGATTGGTATATGGGCCATGGCCAAAATGGACAATGTAGCACAGATTGGCAGCAGCAGCATCAGCGGCATCTCTGTTAGCCAAGTTCGAGTATCTACTGCGACGACAACGGGCAGTTAATTAATGTGGTTTAATTTATGATTGTTTGCTTTGGCTGCCCTATTAATCATTAATGACGAACATAAATATTTGGTCGCTCTCGCTTACAGATCATTTGTGAAACTTTCGCTGCTCTCGACTGAAACTGGACAACGTCAGCACACACACACAAACACACATACATTGTGTGTGTATTTGTACTTAATTATGATTTATACATAATATATATATACATACTACAATATTTGTTTGAGGACAACGTTGAGTTCTTACGCCTTGTTGGGTTGAAGCCTTGGCGCCTGCATCAGCTAAAAAGCGACTGAGGAGCTACTATCTACTAAACCATCCTCCTACTCTTACCCCATCCCCCATTCCCATCCCCATCCCCATTCCTATCTCTGGCTCTGTGTCTGTCCCTGACCAGGGAGAGAGTCGCTGTGCCAGGGGATGGTTATTGTTGCAGATAAAACGCAAAACCAACGCGAAATTCTACATGTAGCTGAAATTGTGGCTCTGTTTCGAACGTTGTACGGTGTATCTGAATAGTGAACAACTAAGAGCACTTAAATCGGGTCCACAACTATGAAATACCCGTTATTTAATTTGAATATACTTTAATTGTGCTTATCAATTTAAAAGTGGAACTGCATTCGTGCTCCTGAAAACATTTAAACTATCGTTACATTTAAATTGTATTTCTATTTACCAAATTTGACATCGTCAAACAGCCATAGCTATCGAGCTATTTATTTTATATTGATGGTAGTAACTTTAAACAGTCATAACTTATGCTATATAACTGATATTAATGTCTTCAAATTAAATCAGTCAACATTATCAAATTATTTAACCGATCTTGATGCACTGTGCTGTTTCTGTATTTCAGAAAACTCTGTTTTCAGAACTTAGAAGCTCTAGCTCTTATACTATTTGCGTTCCATGTGTGCATACAGAGTCTGTTAGACAAAATTTTGGTGCTCGACGTATTTTTTACCAAAAAAACATCATATTTTGAAAACATTTTAAATTTTAGAAATAGAGACAATTTTTAAAATTCTTTTTTTTTAATTTTTTTCTTAAAGTTGTTGAATATAAAAAATATATTATATAAGACAAATATTCTTGATTTTAGAAAATAATCCTATTTTTAGCAGTGAACAAATATAAATATACCCTTCTATAAAATGATTGACGGGTATTAAAAAAAGGGAAAAATAAAACAAAGCATTTACCCAAAGGATCAACTCGATAAATAACTTCCGGCATGACGGGCCGCGTCAGCAGGCATACAACAGCCAACAACCAGGCGAATCTCCTCCAGCCGACGCTCCAGGAGCTCTCGTAGTGCACGTGCCGACATTTGCCAGTCAGGGTATGGGATTGATGTCGTGGTAAGGGTTGGGGCTGGGGTTGGGGCTGGGGTTGGACCTTGGGTTGATATTGCTGGTGCTGCTGCTGCCATTGCAGATGCTGTGCGGGATTGGGCTGCGACTCGGCCATTGCCACCGGCCAGACTGATGTTATTGTTGCTCCTTTTGTTGCTGCTGTTGCTGTTGTTGTTGCTGTGCTCGACTCGACTGTATATGTGTGTGTGTGTGTTGGCCAATATTATCGTTGGTTAGCGTCTGCTCTTGATTTGATGTTCTTTATGGTCGATTTTATTGTTCGCCCTCAGATTTGGCAATTTGCATTTTTTGCAATTTTCATACTCTCTGGTATTTTATTGTTATCATCATCAACGGCGTCGATTGTGATGGCTCTTACAACTGGTCAATATACTCGCATGCATGTTCATGTTCATATTCATGCTGATATTCATATTGTTATTCGTAATATTCTTATTTATGGGCTTGTATCCTTTCATCTGCTGCTGTGCGTAGAAAATATATACAAATATGAAATGAATACAGTATTTTTTGATTTTGTTTTATAGTTTATGCCACTTTATAACACATGAATTTCTTTTATTACCAGTATTAATCATTTTTTTTTATTTATTTTATTGCTACACTTATTAGGTTGCACATTGGCTTTGTTATGTTTGCAATTTGTTGCATATTGCAGTTTGTTTTATTATTATATTTTTTTAGTATTGTTTTGTTTGTTACTTTGACCGTAAAACAATTAATTATATTTCACACTCACTTTTTGCGTTTTTGTTATTTTTTATTGCGGTCTCCTCTTTTTAATTTATGCAGAAATTATAGAAAAAACATGATTTCAGTACTGATAACTCGATTATTAAATTATGATAAAAAAAAAGGACGTTCATTGGCTTTGAGCATTTCGCTTTTATATTTTTTTTCTTTGTTGTTTTTGTTATTTTATTTGCTTAATGATGATACAAATTATTGAATTATTTATTTTTCGCAATTTTGCGGCGCGTGTCTTAATTGGGTTTGGGTTTATTTATTGAATTCCAAATTAATTTTAAATTAAAACAAATTCGCCACTGAAATCACATTTAATTAGTTCGGTTAACAATTTGTAAACTTTTGTCCTTTTTTAACAATCGAGCATAGAGAGCGTGAGCAGGATTATCAGCTAAAGCCCCAGCATTAATTGTTTTCGCATCCCATCTCTAAAAGTGCCCCTCGGGATTATTCTATCATAAAATTGTTTAATTCTGGTTAAATTATTGAGCTCCCGAATTATTTGCAATTCGATTGAGCACGAATTCGATTAGTTGAAAATACGAAAATCATTGGGTGACGACAAAAAAAAAACAAAGTTTTAATTGTTCAAATTCCAAATCACTTTAATAATTACGCTCTGGGGTTATCCACAAAAATTAGCCAAATAGTAAATAGCTGTTAAAAGCTATAGATTAAAATTAGATTTTGATTTAGATTTAAATATGCATATTTTTCATTTTGTTTGCTTAAAGTTTAGAGAGGCCAGACTAACTTATTTTTTAGTTGTTTTATGATGATATTTTTTAAAAATGTGTTATTTTTGTTTTATCGGAAAACAAAGAATATAAATTTATGCATGATAAAAGATTTTCTATTTTGTCAGCTGGCAATTTTCGATAGGACTTTATGAATTTGTGCACCCAGGGACTTTCGCATTCAATGATGATGATGATCAGCTTCTGAGCTGGGGGCGCTTTCGCTCTCTCTGACTAGATTAAAAGTACACAAAAGGTATCAATTGTGTTCATTTATCCATGAAATTCTAACATTGATGTGCGGCAAGCCAGCAGCAAGAGGCCAGCACTGAATAACCCGTTCGAGATGAGTAATGGGTCTATTCACACACACCCAAAACACCCAAAAACACCCAAAATCCCACCCCAAAACAAAAAAAGAAAATATAAAAAAGCACAAGTGTGTGTGTGGCCCACAAATTGTAAACTGTTTTCGAGAGTTGCCTCAAGTTGGGGTCTTGTGAAAGATGCGAGAAGTATGACAAAACATTCATTAACTGACACTTGCGGACGGCTGTCCAAGCGGACGGGATGTGGATGTGGAAGTGAATGTGGATGTGGATGTGGATACGGATGTGGATGCTGTCCCGCTGGAGTGACTGACGGCTGAACACAAAACTGATGAAAGCTAAGCCAAAAGGAAAGTAAAGTAGTGGAAAGAGAGAGAGAGAGAGAGAGAGAGAGAGGGGAGAAACACAAGTTTCAGATCGGGTTGAGTATTAAGCGTGCAGAGACCAAACAAATCCCTTGTTATCCTAAGAGCTATGAGTAAGTACGTCAGCTTGAACAACACCCACAAACACTCACACTCACACACACTCTTATACACACACACAACAACCTGCCTGCACATGTTTAGCTGCCCTGGTTTGGGGGCTGAAAAATGCTTCTTTATGTTTGGCTTAATGTATTTTCTCGGCGTTTTCTTATTGTTCGCCTGCAAGGAAACCCAAAAACCGCAAACTTTCAAAAGCAAACTTCATATTTTGCAAACTGAGCGGAAAGTGCTTACCCCTTCCCTTCCCTCTCCTCCCTGCCCTTCAACTACCCCCAACACCAGCCCCCCTGCCACACTCCAGTCTAAACGCTCGAGACCCTCTGCCGCCAGTGGTTCCACTAGTGACACCATTATGTTTTCTAGGGCTGCAGCTATAAAGCCATCGACGTCAGCGTCGGCGTCGACGTCAGCCTCGCACAGTGGGAAAATTTAACATTTTATTCATTAAAATTTACAAAACCAAAGTTTTCTAATTGTGGACTTAAATAAAAGAAATACATTTATTTAAATTAAAACCATGATCAAAATTGTTGTTTTCTGCAAATTATGACACAAGGTGCTGATAACAAGTCAAAACTTGAGATAAACAATTTAAAATTTTTGAATAACACAAATGAAAAGAATAAATCGGATTAGTTTTGACAAAGCTATGAAATTTTTAAGTTAGTCTGATTTTTGACCTAAAACCTTTTACAAGTCCAAATTTTTGTCAATTTTAACACGATTTTTTACAAAAAACGCCTTAGGTTGCCAGAGTCAAAATGGAAGGATTTTTTTATAATAAATAGAATATAAGGAGTTAACTTGAGATTTAAAATTTTCAATTTTTTAAATTACTAGGGTCCCTTTTGCTCATATTTCAATATCATGTGGCAACAAATTATTTTAATCGAAATTAACTAAATGTACATAATGAATTTAGAGTCCAAACAATCAAGTTTTGGCAAAGTTATAAAATTTTGAAGTTGCTTTAACGGAGTTAATAAATTATTATACTAGCTAGATTGGCCCACTGTGCATCGAAGCCGACGCTGCCTTTGTATCTGTATCTAAAGCTGAAGCTGGTGCTGGAGCTGAATCTAAATCTGTCGGATGTCTGATGTCTGAGATGCCGTCGCAGTGGCAGTCGCTTCAGTTTGTGGAAGCTTCTTGTAGTGGTTGTTGCATCCACCACTCACTGTGATGAACTTTCAGCCGAACTTTGCTTTATGGCTTTTCAATGTGAATTTCTTTGCTGCTTATATATTTTTTTCCTTTGCACGAAAATTAATATATACCAAAGATATTTTAGCTTGCATCTTGGGTCAGAGCATCCGCTGGCGTTGCCGCAGCCGCAAGCTGCAGGCAAGCCTCGCTAAGAGGGACGACTGGTTTAGACGTCATCGTAGTAGTAGTCATATAATTAACAGTTTTGGTTTGCGTACAGTTCAGTTATTTATTCGGAATTTGAATTTATTTAAGCGTAAAGTTGCGCTCGTAATTTTCTCATCTCATCTTTTGTGCTCAGTTCAATTTAGTGGAAAATTGAAATCATATTGAAATTTGTCGGTCAGCGAACTTATCCACCAGCGACCACGGAAATTCAATGGAAATATCAAAATGCCTCGCTGTTTGCTTTTTATTTTTCACTCTGTGCAACAGCGGCAACCAATGAAATCAATTGCACTTTCAACAAACACATCGCAGAACGGTGGTGAAAATGTGTCCGACCACCGCAACAACACAACAAATACACACAGAGTGAGAGAGAGAGAGAGACAGAGAGAGAAACAGTGCTAGGCAGTTGGACGGGCCACGTCGACATTCATCAGTGGTTTTTGGGCCGCAACCAGCTAAAAATACGGTTTATGGTCCCCAGTTGAATAATTTAGCAAATTGTTTGAACCGTCGCAAATGTAAATTTGAATTAGACTTCATATTGCCGGACGGACACTCACAAAACTAACTCTGGCCAATTCTCCAACTAGGCATCAATTCAAACAACAATTGCCAAAATTGAAATATGTTTTGTGAGTGTAACTGATTAAAGCAGATCTACCTATGTATGTGATTCAATGGATTCATGAGTTGCCATATTGAAAATGTATATTTCTTGCACACAGCACACATAAATCTCTCACTCTCTCTCACTCAGGTCAAATTGGCCCGTAAATCTGAAATACAAAATTCATACTCATACTCGAATTCACAGAACTGTGATTGATGGCCTGTCCTTGCCAGAGGATTGTGAATATTGTAATTCCCTTAGTTTTTGGACTGGCTCAAAACCCTTTTGCCAATGTCTCCTCTCTGTTTTTCGCCTCTTTATCGTGCTGTTGTCGACACCAGTGTGTTCGGTTAAGATAAATGCACGCTTAAGGAATCTCAAGCAGCTTTTCAGAGGGCTAAATCAAAATTATGGCTTAGTGTCGGCTCTGCCAACAGGGATTGCAAAGTTTGGCTCTCTGTTTGGTAGGGGAAAGACAGTGAGCAAGGTAAATATTTATTAGCTCAATAATTTGGCAACATTTCGCAGGATTAATGTGCAAATTCCAGGACCATAAATTACTTGCAGGCGTATTCCTAAATTTTATTAAATAAATAAAATGAAATGAAAAAAAAGTAGAAGCGCCCGACGCAATCACGAAAACAAACGTGTGTGTGTGTGTGTGTGTGTGCTTAGGGTAGGTTGGTGTACCGTATATTTTCGGTTTTTTTTGTTTTTTTGTTTTTGGCAAGGACACGCTACCATAATAAAAACTTGTTGAAAAATTTACGAGCAGCAGCAGCAGCAGCAGCAGGAGCGTCAAAGGACAAATCGGACAAAACAGCCGACAGTTTTGGACCCACGTGATCGACCGCTGCTCGGCCGCTGGTCACGTTCCGGTCGCACCGACCCACTGCCAATTCCCAGTTACCACTCACTCCCCCTTCCTCTACTGCCTGCCACTTCCGGATGTGGGCGTAGGCGTGGTCGTGGCCGTGGCCGTGTGGACTGTAGAACGACATGGGCGTGTTTATTTATGTTGCGCCCACCGCTGAAAAGTTTAGTCGTTGTACGTGTCAAAAACTTTTTGACAGTGCAATGGCTTCCCGACTTAAGCACAAGTAAACGAAGAGGAAGAAGAAGCAGAAGCAGAAGCAGAAGTCACCAGCTGCAACTTGGGACGCAGCTGCGGGCCTATTAAATGGGCCAAAGAGCACCTCGAGGAGGCCAAAGAGCAGCGATACTCCAAAGGTGCCTCGAATATGCTCGAGAATTACAATAAGCAGGAACGGTGAAATGGAGCGAGCTAGACTGTGAAAATACCCGCTTAGTGTTTAATTGAGAGCAATGAATAAACTAAAAATTGAAATAACATTAGTATGAAAATAAGTAAAAATTGAATTAAAATGGAAATTAAAAATAAAATACAGACACGCATCCCGGGATAAGAATAGTTAAAATAAATATTGAACATAGTATTTTTTAAGTCAATAACTGGTCGATGCACCAAATGTGATGACATAATATTTGAAATTCATAATCTTTATTTTATTAAAATATTTTGTGAACGACAACAAAAAACAAGTGGATCAAAAATACTTTTAAAAATTAAAATAAAGTCAAGTAACTTAATATGATTATGAATTAATGTGAATAATATATAAATTTAAATTTAAGCTCAACGGATAAAACACAAATTAAATATAAAAAGCGTAAAAATTTGGGTGTGTTCAAAAATTTTATAAATTTAAAATATATATATTCATCACATTTGATGCCTCCAGCTTTTGTTGTCTCTGAGTTTTAGCTGTTTATGCGGTTGAACAGACAGTTATAGCTTTGTCGACTGGGATACATTTGCTTATTAAGTTAGCTTACGAGAGCTGGGCTGATATTATAGGAAAAGGACATTTCTTTAAATGGTCTTTTGGAGAAATTCACTTTAGTCTGGCGTTCATCAGCCCAGCCTATTATAAGTTCAGAGCTGCCTCCGTCCGACTGTTACATACATTGCCACAAAGTGATTACGCTCCTGCAATCTGTGGGTGAGGAGTAGCTAAATGAAAGAACGAATGTCAATGGTAATGGGACTGGACAAAGTTAAGACTGTGAGTAATTTGGTTAGCGAGTCTCGTACAACTTTCATTGGCAACTGTAGCTAGAATGTGTTATTAAATAATGTCTGGTACATGTACCACATATATATTCACCATACTCTCCTTCATCCTATCCCGCCAATCTCTTCCCTATTTCCCCAATTTCGCTCATCGACGCCTCACGAAAGCCAGAAGGAGCCACGTGACAGGACCAAGGCGTCTTCATTCACTAAATAATTGATCTGGGTTCGTGCAAATCTCGGAGCATCTGTGTTTCGTGCACAGCCGGAATATTAAATGTGTGGAGGCCAATGTTTGATGAGGATACGAGCATAGTTAGCCCCCAAGACAAGTCATGCAGGCCACAATTGCTTAGCTTTTCTCTCTTTTTTCTTTTGCCTTTTTTCAGACTTTTCACTTTGTGCACTCTTCCAGGTATTCTATTCAATCTCTGTCTCACCTTTAATCTCTCAACCCGAATCAGAGCGCGTGGCTGAGCTTAAAAATCTGATTTAATTCTAGGTTGCCCAAAAAGTGAACCACAATTTCATTCGTTGTTCGTTCTAATGTGATCTATAGATGAGATTAAGCCAACTTTAGCGGTTATGACAGCTCAAAAGAATTTACTAATACCATATTTTCCTATCTCCATTCAATTTTGTGATACCCTGTAGAAAATAGATATATGCAAGGGTTGTTTTGTTCAGCCAGACGAAAGGAAGCTTAATATCTTTGTAATGAAATTTCAGCAATCGTAAGTTATATTCTCAGAATTCTCAGATTTTCCAATAATTCCACAAGTTTTGATTGTGAAAACACTTTAACAAGATTATGGCGTTTTTGAACTGTCCGATTTTTCAGTTTCAAAGTATTTGAAGTCACAAATCTGAAGAAATTTAATTATTGTGATATTTTACACACTAAATAAATTTATTTAAATTTTTTTTGGGCCTGTTTATTCAATTGAAAATAATTTAAATTGCATTTTATTGTAGTATTTTTGTGATACTCTCAGTTATTATACCAACTTTTAGTTCTGACAAAAGTTGTAAAAAAGTTATACAAGGACACTTTATCAGTGGACAGGGTATTTCCCAGTTGGGCACTCTCGCTTAACATACTATAACTTTTTGCAAATACTTGTACAAATACCGATAAGAACAATTCTTAAAAGTGAAAAGCGAAAAACTTTTCATGCGGAAAAGTTAAAGCACCCAAAAACGCACAAATTGGAACAGGTGCCTCGTTATTTTGTTAAGTGTAGAGAGCTTTTTTTGGAACACCTAACATATTATATGAGAATATATAAGTAATAAAGTGCGTATGCCACAAGCAACAAAAAAAATACTTATATACATATACACAATATAAGTACAAGTGCGGGAAAAAAGAGAAAAACAAACGAGTGAAACTTAACAAAAAGTGGTTCGTGGTATCAAGGGCAAAAACATACATTTTCCGCTTTACGACGGGCATTTGGCGAAAGTAAAATGAAAGGGGCTCTGGAATGGAATGGATGGCATATACATAGGATGGTCATGGAGATGGTTATGCTATGGATGCTCTGGATGCTTTCGATGGGGACGATGGTCGATGGTCATGTTGAAGTCGACGCTAAAACTGAAGCCGAAGCCGAAGCTGCGCAGCTGCGTGGCGTGAAATGAGGAAAGTACGAAAGAATTCAACGTGGAGTCGAAGTTGAAAGAGCCGAGCAATGTTTGCAGCGGATGCGAAGAGGAAACGAGGGGCAGGAAGTGGGAAATGTGGTGGGTGGAGGATGGTGGATGGAGGAAACAGCAAGCATACGCGAACGGTGAAATGTTGGCTCTGTTGAAGGCAATAAAATGAAATTACAACTTAATTGTCATAAATAATTCAGAAGATTCCTTGCCAAGCGTCGTTTGGAGTCGCAGTCGGAGTAGGAGTTGGAGTCGCAAAACTCTGCGATGCGAAACGAAATCAGAGCAACCCCTCAAATAAACCCCCCCTAACCAAGCAATGACTTCCCTCTCTTTCTCCCACACTCCCCCTGTCTCTCTCTCTCTCTCTCTCTCTCCTGTCCACCTTCTTTAGTGGCGCTCAAAGCTTAACGAAAATTTTAAAGCCAGCTGCTACTTTGAGTTAAGGAATTGGTTCACGGCAGCTGCAGTGGCAATATTGCGTGTTTTATTATTAACAAAGTTAATCCCCTGACCTAGTTAACTCAACAGACACACACACACACACACACCAACTCACACACACACTCATACACACTTTCGTCGAGTAAAAAAACAAATACAAACAAAGTGTAACCCAAACTGATGCTCATAGACAAGCCGCAAGGCGTTAATAAAATATTTAGAGAAAGAGCAAGAAAGCAAGAGTGCGAGTGCGAGTGGAGTGAGAGACCAACATTAAGATAGAGAAAGAGATAGAGTAAGGCAATGGGGATACCAAAATAAATAGCCGATTAGAGCATCAAATTCAGTGTCGCGACTAAAAGTCAACTGCAATTGATTATATTTAATTAGGGGCTTCCGATTGCGGGTTAACTGCAAATATCCAAAAAGTCAAACAATTTTATGGCCTAAATAACAGTAAAGGCCAATAACAATCTTTGCTTATTGCCTTGTTGATAGTTCTCTGCAATTTCTATCAGTCTACTGGTCGTTCCTTTTGGAGACTCTTTTATTACAAAATGAAATATAAATTATACAAATTATTATTATGCCCAAAAGCAAAGCAAAACAATGTTCAGTGTTTCTAAAGTAAATATTTGTTCAGAGATTTGATGCAATTTAATTACATTTATATTTATTTATTAAATGTAATAAAAAGGTACAAAATAGGTTTTTATAAGCAACTCAGTTATCATATCAAACAAAACATAAATAAATAAATATGTTAAAAATGAATATAAATTTATGGCCATGTAGATTAAACTAATATTATAAGACTTGCGCTTTTAATTCAAGCTACTAAATCTCATTTATGCTCACAATAAATATAAATAATCCAGCAAATCATACAATTAATTCTAATAATCGAGATCTAACTATATCAATGCATCAATAAATAAATGATTATTTTATGGTTGAGAAGCTTAAGAGCAAATGATTCTTGGAACTGTGCTGAATTCTTCTTCAATAATTCGTAGATTTCCAGACTTGATTGCCAATGCATATTGTGGGTAAATTTGCCGAGCATAAACTCCGGGCTGATGCCGTGTAAACAACAAGTAAATAATGGTAAATTAGCAAAATGACAAAAGTTCTTCAACAATCACAAACACACACGTGCCCGCCCACATTCTTGTAGGCCCACAAATTGGGGGCGGATAGACTGAGAGAGAGTGAGAGGAGAGGGGAGCAGGGGGGGGTTGGGCGTTGGGGGTTTGGGGTCCTGATTGCCAGTTAAGAATGTGCAAACAAGCAAACAAAGCGTCGCGACGGCATGGACTGATTGGGATTGTTGGGGAGAAGGGGGGAAGGAAGAGCAGAAGGACCTCGACCAGAGGACAGGGACTAGGACCAGGACCAGGACCAGGCAGGACCCATAGAAATGAGAAAAACTGCTTACGAAAACAAAAAGAATATATAACATGTGTTCGATGCGTCTCCAGAAAGAAAGGGAACATAATATTTCTATGCCCTTTTTGGCCAATAAACCGCTTTTGGGCTGGCCGGGTTGACAATGCCAGCAAAAGTGGCCAAAAAGGGAAAGGGAGAGGGAGAGAGAGAGAGAGACAAGCTGAGGCCTTTAAAAAGTAACACTCTGTTGAGCAAACAAAACGAACAATTTATTTTGCTTTTAATAATAATAAAAGAGCCAAAACGAAAATGAAAATATAAAAACGAGAACAAAAACAAAAACAAAGACGAAAACGAATATGCGAATAGCAGAGGAAAAGTGCAAGGCAAGTGAAAAACCGGAAAATGTATAAATGCCCGCCGGACATCAGACTTCAATGTGATTCTCCGACTCCAACGCCAACTCCGACTCCGACTCCAACTCCGACTCCGACTCTGAACGAATATTAAAAATAATGTAAATATTCACATTCGTATATCCACAATGAAAGAACAACAAGACAAAAAAAAGACTAAAAACTTCTGCAACAGTAACAAAAAAGTGGCAGTGAAGAGTGACTGACTAAAAGATACCCACTGTTAAGAAATTATTACTCATACGTATGTTTAATATAATATATTAAAAAATCGAATTGTTTTAATTTATATTTTAAAAGTAAATATTATAAATATCAAATGACACATTGGTATAGTTATATAAAGCAAAGTGCGTTTAAAATTATATTTTAATAATGTTTGTTCATTTCATAATACGTAATTAAATAAAATTCCACAAATCTTTGACATTCTGTGCCGATCAATTCTTTTTCCAATCCATTTCAATGAAAAAGGACTCTCAACAGACAGATTTATAGGGTAAGCACTGCATTGTTATTATTGTCAACATTTGACTGTGTGCTAAGCTGTAAGTTGGGATTATCCGCTGTCATTTATACTAAAGGGTATGGCTTTTCGACTACCAATTTCAATATTGGTGCACATGTTACACGTAAATCAAGTATCGACAGAAAAAAAATGCCAAATGAATAAGCTTTTCTCTGTGCTTTCTTTTCATTTTAAACTAATAAAATTTAAAAAATATTTACATATAAGAGAAAATAGATTGCACACATGTCTAGTGCAATTCTGATTTATTTCTCAGGTTATTTGTCGATGGACGGAAGTTTATCTTGATTCGGTATGAAATAAATAATTGGAAAAACATTTCTCTATTCTCAATTATTCAACAACTCAATTATTTTACTCGGTGTCTATTTAATTGCGCAATTGCAATTGTCGGTTGCATGCTGAAATTATATAAGTTGTAATCTTAGGAGTTGGAGGAGGCATCTACTAATTAACCAAAAAGTTCCGGAAAATCTAAGCAAGTAATTAACTAAAGCTGCGCTGAGTTTCCAATGCTGCCCAGCAATTTTGGGCTTCCCATTTTTTGGGCGAGTATTTTCTCATCTTACGCGATAAAGTTGTGATAATTTAATTACACGCGCAACTCGAAGCGGGAAGGAGTGAGGATGAGGAGGCAGAGCCACTTTGGTGCCAGTGACAGAGACAGAGACAGTGCAAAAGACAGAGATAGAGAGAGAGAGAGTGAATGGCAGTGCTTGAGTTACTGTGGTAAGTGGCAGCAATGTAAATTACGCGTATTAATATCAATTTATAATCCGAATCCAAAACCAAAAAAAAAAGGCATAACAAAAAGAGAGAGTAGCGAAAGCATCACATTTGTGCAGAGTCAGGATGCTGCTGACGATGATGCTGCAAATCCGTGATAAATCCTTAAAAATTACTTTTAATTTCGCAGCGGCGAATGCAAAGCCTCGAATTGATGCCTCGTCCTGCTGCACTGACAAAGTGGAGAGTGGGTGAAAGAGAGGGGGAGAGAGGGAGATACACGTCTACCCAGTCAACCAATTGACTTTGTCTGCTGCGAGAATCTGGCCCGAGTCTGCGACTCAGTCTCAGTCACAGTCACAGTCACAGTCCCAATCTCAAGACCAAGAGGGCCGTGTCTAGATTAAAATAAGTCGAGCGATGAAAATAGATTACGCGCGTATTTTGCGAATGATGCCGCCCAGCAGCAGCAGCAGCAGCGACGCAACGTCGCAGTCGATGTCGTCGTCGCCGTTGCCGTCCCCATCAACAGAGGCGTGAAAAATCCCCCCAATTTAATTTCGAGTTTTCCGACATCGCGATGCCGTCGTCCCTTTGTTTGATTAGTCGATTTTGTGGACTTTGGCGCTAATTGTGCACATCACACACACACACACACACACCGAAAGAAAGAGAGAGTGCGACTGTGTGTGTTTGTGTGTGTTGAAATTGCATATAGACTTCGTCAAAGTGTGCGTACACAGGAAAAATATCCATGGCACCAGCGTAAGAAGGAATTCAAACAGTATCAAGAAAATTGTCTATTTGGGATTTTCTTAAAACAAATAACTAAAATAATTATCTCAGGTACAGTGTATTATTTTGGTCTTAGCAAATACTTCAATAATATAATTTAAAATTCTTTTATGCCTAAATTCCATTCAGTCGAAGTTCCCTAACGCAAAGGTTTGAGCTATGGAGATATTCGACTTATAGAGTTCTTTTTCTTAAGATTATAAAATTTACTGCCACTCAGTTAGCTCGAGTTAAAGAGAAATTCGACTTATAGAAGTTCGAGTTATGGAAGCTCAACTGTATTTTTGACTTCTTTTTTCGACTTCTTTTTTGACTACTATAAGGCTGAGATATTGCCATTTGATGCACTTATAGTCTTCTCTTTTATATCCAATTAATTATATCCAATTATATCCAATAAATTAATTTAAATCAGAAACACCAACATTTAAATTACTGAAGCACAAATATTTTTAATGTTCTCTCCTACATTGTTGCCAAATTTCATAGTGAAATTTATGTACTCTTCATATGACAGTCAATAGAATTTTGTATTTATTGGCACTGCATTGAAAACTTCATGTTTTTAACGAAATGCGGTTTGAGTTATGAGCGATATAGGCTTAAAAAAATCCACCATTTTTTTAATACTTGAATTTAAGCATGTTTTTTTTTGCTGTGCAGTGTGTATGTGTGAAAGTTAAAAGAGGCAGAACCAATGCCGCATCCGCTTATGCTAATCAATTTGAGTTGGCTAACACACACACACACATACTCACACTTGCCCACACACTCATATTACGCACACTCTCTAGCACACACACACTCTCTCACTCATACACAGGCAGTGGTAATACTGTGCTGCCGTTATTTTTGCAATATTTGCATAATTGCTTTTGTTGCTTTCGTTTTGTCGGCTTTTGTGCTCGGTGCTCGCTGCTCGGGTATGTGCCAAATATTTGCACAGCCCCCCTTATCTACCCCTTCCGTCTCTACGCCTCTGTCTCAATCTCTCTTGCTGCCTACGTGGACGCCTCCGGGTTTTGCGGTCGCGCAATTTTTGGCCAATTTCACAAGTTGCACTCGCGTTGTTGTTGTTTTTGTTGTTATCATCGCTGTTATCGTTGCTGTTGTTGTTGTTGTTGTCTGCTGCTGCCTCGTCGTGGCATATACACACATTAACATATTATAATTAGCACGTTTCCACTGTGTCGAGCAGTTGGCGTATTTTATACGCATTGCACAAAAATACATAACAACACAACACGGCAAAAGGCAACAACTGCCGCAATGCGATTATTGGCAGCATTTCGAGGCGACTTGACGGTGCGGAATATGCCACAGAATGTGGCACGGGCAACGGCAGCGGCAACGGCAGCGGCAACGGCAACGTCTCGGTTTCCCGTTACTCTCACGGCGATTTTTGGCGCTCCACTTTCCGAAATTCGCGACCGCTTGCCAAAATAAAAACACCGAGCAAGTTTTTTTTATGTTTTATGTTTATTCCTTTTTTTTTGTGGCATCCCCCCGGCGATGGCCTTCGAACGTGTCAACAGCATCTGTGGTAATGCTGATGTCACGCCAACAACAACAGCAGCAACAACAACAACAGGAACAACAAGAAATACCACCGAACACCACGAGACACTAGACTCTAGACACTTACGACGATGGAGGCTGTTGTCGGTTGTCGGGGGCAGCCATCACCACGACACGAGCATCACAAAATTGAGCTCACGAATTGAATGTGGCAACCGATGTTGCGACGCGACGATGTTAACGTATCCACTGGTCCCGTTAGACTGACGACTGCCTCAACACACAGCACTCAGTACACAGCACACAACAAGGAACACGGCTGAGCAGGCGCCACACACAGAACGCAACACACAACGACAATAGCAACATACTTGCCAGCTGAGCAAATGTTGCGCTCTCTTTTGCTTACGCTCTCGCGCTCTCTGAGAGCGCGTCAAGTGGACTAGCAAGCATTTCAGCCCCCTCAGAGCAGATGATTAAATGTCGAGATCGGTGCGGTAAAAAGTCATCAAATTTGAATTAAACAGATTAATTGCCAATAAAATATTCTTGAATAATTAAGACATTTTTGTCTTATCTTTTCTTTCATATATTAGAAATTCACAATAAAAATGAAACAACATTTCTGTTGTACATTTAATAAAGATATTGATCATTTTAGCTTTTTTAAGAGCATTTTTATTTATTAAAATATATACATTTACTCCTTTATCGAGTATAAACTATATTTCTGATCCATTTAGATAAAATAAACACAGGGAAGAAGCAATTTAGACTTCAAAAGACTATTAAATAGTTGACAGTAAATATAGTAAATGTAAAAATACGCTGTATGTTGCTAAGAATATCCTCGTTGTAATTTACACTCTCTCAATGCATGTTGCTAACCACATGTTGCCAAGATGAGCGCACGTTAGCAACACAAACGTGCACAGAGTCACAGTGAGAGAGAGAGAGCGAAAGAAACTCTTATACGCAAATGCGCAACACATGCGTTATCTGTTAGCTGTTGGTCACTTTGGCTGCCCGTCGCTGGTAAGTTAGTTGGCGGCGGGGGCTTTGAAGACCTAATTTGATTCAAATTTATGTAACTATTGACAACAATAGAGTGTGGACACAAGCTCTTATGTCTGCTTTTTGTTTTGGCCCATTTATTGTCCTTTTTTAGGCCGTGTGAAAAGTAATATTTATAAGTAGTCTGCAGCAAGCTGGGCACTTATACGAATACAGCTGCCCGACAATGCAACTGAACAATTCAGAAATTCGAGAACAAAAGATGTTTTCAAATTACTAAAGGGTTAAGTGCAGCATCTAATGCATACATGTATGTGTTAGCCATTATTGTCCGTGTATTTTCATTAACCTCTATTATTCATTTCTCTGCCGTGTCGATTAATTGACTTAACAATTTACCATAAACTTTTCACGTCGAATTTGGATATGACATAGAAAATGAAGCTTCTATCCATAAAACATATTTTTCGTCCACAAATTTATCTCTCATTTTTCCTCCCTTTGCAATATGGAAATACCATAAATTTTGTGTAGTAATTTTGGTCGAGTAACTTTATTTGTAATAAGTTTAAAGTGGAATTACTGCAACTTTCAGACTAGAGTTTCGAAAATCTGTTTTAAAATGAATCAGGAGCTGCTATAACTTTTATTCATAAAATCAATTTCCACACAACGGGGGTTGAATTTCTCAAAATAGATTAAAATTGAGTAGATTTCTGGCATAGGTGTTCTTAACAAATAACTTAAAGAATTTCCCAGCAATAGCAGTTCATTAAGTTGCCTCTCTTTAGGATAAGGAATCCCTGAAGGGAGGTTAATTTACACAAACAGATTAAACATTAAAGTTTCTTGAGTTTCATCTTTTTAATGCAACAATTTACCATTGATTTTTACTCCAGTTATAAGAGAGGAAATATTGAAATTGTTATCCTCGTTTGTCAATTACACCTTGAGAGGCAACTAATGTGACAAATGGAAATTCCCAGCTCTCGCGTTGATTGGCAATCACTCAGAAACCACGACGAGATAGACCCTTAATTAATTTGAACGTCACCTTTTACTAGCATTAGTTTGATTGCGCTTAAAGATGCCCTTATAGACATGTAGATGTACTTGTATTTACATATCTATATATAGATATCTATATATGTATGTAGACAGCCATATATGTATACGTGTGTGGATTGCAGTCAAATAACCGCACTTGAGCTAGAAATGGAATCATGTCTAAGCACTAGATTCTCATGACAATCAGAAGCTTGCGGGCATTTGCATAAAACCAAGATAAATAAATTCCACATGCAGACGGACAGTGTCAACCGCAGATCGACCGGTTAAAGGTTAACATTCTCTCTCATACGTCTCTTACATACGTAATACGAATATATATACAGGGAATATACTATATATATACATATATATTTATATTGAAGCCGTAGGGCAGAGGTCTGTTGTTTGACTCGATTGAGCGTCATCGATTAAATCGTTGCGATGTGATGCCTGGATTGAAATTTCTTTATCCGGAATCTGAGTGCCCAGCAATTGTGATTCGGTTACATGAGTGTGAGTGCGAGTGTGAGTGTTTGTGAGTGTGAGTGTGAGTGTGTGGCATACAGTTTTAAATTGCGATTGACCATTTATTTAACCGTCAGCTCGAAGTAAATACATTCCACACATACCTTAACTTGCGAGGGTGGCTTGATAAGTGATTAACCAAAGTAGCAAAATGATACTCTATCAATCAGTTTATAATTTGGTTGGATAGTGTAGTTCATCAACTGATTGCTGCTTAAGTTTCATAAAGTACGGCCACATTGGTAAACTTTACGCAAAATGCAGTCGAACTTCCCTAGCTCGAATCACCATTATCCAAAGAAAATGTTCAAGTTATGGAGATTTTCGACTTATAGAAATCTTTTTCTTAAGTTTATTAATTTTACTGCCACTCGTTTAGCTATATAGAAGTTCAAGTTATGGAAGTTTAACTGTATTTAAAAATTTTCCTATTTCATTAGGTTAAAATAGTGGTGAAAGAATTTGTTCCACACGCAGTATAATCTTTCTGTGACTATTATATCATTCGTTATTATAGTAATTATGCCCAATGTTATTAATTAAGAAGCTTACAAATAGTGGAAGTCGGCCAGATAAAGTGAAATGCTCTAAATAAGATAATGTTGAAAAGCTTTCATCCGAAAAAGTTTTCGCTTTCTTATAAAGAAAAAAATATCATTCCAAAATTCATGTTTACAATTCTTGATTAGAGCATGTTTTTTGTTTGGATTTTATTGTTAAAATAACATAAATAAAATTATCATAAAAGCCTAAGACATTTAATTTCAGTGAACAAATTCTTATAAATCCGAATCCCTTATTTGTTCTTGTGTGTTTGAAGTTGTATGTATGCCCTGAACTTATCAGCCCGCCCTCGTGCTGTATGCACTTTTAATGGCAACCTTAGTTATAGGGAGTTTTGAAATTAGCCCTGACTAAGCGTAGGGGTCGTGGCCCAGTTGCACAGATGCGTGAGGCATAATCGAGCCTAAATCGAGGCTAAATGAATCCGTGTGCAACAAACCGACTGTCGACAGTCGACAGTCGTCGAAGCGTCGACGCAGCTGAGCATTCAATCGGAGCAAATGCTGTTTACCATTTGCATGTTTACTCGCATTCACATTCACATTCGCATTCGTAAATGAAAATGAAAATGAATATTCCACGACACGGCACCTATTTAAATGTTCATTTTGAATAAATTATGTTCGGTAAACAATTGTACGTGGTGTTCCCCCGTTCTCAGGTTCTACCTTTACCCCTCCCTTTGGCCCCTTATCGAGGCTATCTCTGGTTGTCGCTGACTACGCGTCGTTTATCTTGGTGAAGCGGAAATTGCGGTTGAGTTCGCGCTTAAAACTTTGTTGCCAACTGATTATCGCCGACACGCCGAGAGCTTTTGCCTCAGCACCAGACCAACTTCAACTCCTGCCACAAGTTGCAAGTATAGCTTACTAAATTTATATGTCTCTCTCTCTCTCTCTCTCCCTCTCTATCTGTCTGTCTGTCTGTCAGTCAGTCCTTGTGGGTGTTGGACACAACATTTCTCGTCAGAGGAATCAGAATCAGACTCAGGGAGCCAAACTCTTTGCCCGAGACGTCAGAGCTCGACAGTTTTTCGGCGATAATTAATCAAGACCATCTGCATTCACAGGGCGTAAAAATGAAATGTCACAATAAAACCATTTGCGAGTCCTTTCCAAATGGACACATACACACACTCGCACACAAATATGTGTGTGTGGAACATATAAAACTCCCAACACTAGCGACAATTAGCTTTTGTCAGAGGCCATGACAAACGGATTATACAAACGCCTCAATCATTCTGGCCCCAAAGAAAACAAGACACAACAAAATATAAATAAAGGACGCGACAAGAAGTCAGGCAGGGTTATGCCTATCAAGCGAATGTCCTGCCAGACGGCTTAATAAGCGCTTTACACCGAGAGAAAGCCTTTCTAATTGACTTTCGTTTTCTTTTCCCTCGCTCCTTGACATCGTAGCCAATTTGCCACATCACATTTTTCCACTTGGGGCGTGACTTTTTCGGGGCAACTTTTATAACAATTATCGTTTAAGTTTTCATGTAGAGCTGTAACAACTTACATTAAACTTTCAACTGTAAAACATGTAACCATTAATTTTCTTAAGCCGAATTTTTTTTTTTAACAAATCATTGCAATGTTTTTTTTATCATCCCAGTTTTTAACTTTTCATTTGTTTTTCTTTTCAGTCTTAAATTTAAATTTTATATAAATTATGTAATTTGCTTATTTAAGAATCCGATTTATTTTAAATTAAAAAACTTTTGTTCGTCTGAACTGAAGAGAGAAAAAATACCCTCTACTCACTGAAAAGTTTTTGTACATTTATCTCCAATTTTACACACTAGTTTTGTTATTATTAAACATGTAAATTGTTTTGGAATTGTACAGTCAACAAATGCTCATTTTATTATAATGGAAAAAATATGCGTAGAACTTAGATGTTAAAACTTTGTAGTGGAAGGAGGACACAAAATGATTTCTGCAACAATTTTCTATTTACAAGTTTAATATTTATTCATTAATATCTTTTTTGATCTCTTTTTGTTTCCCAACTTCTCAGTTTTTCCGCACGAATGGAATAAACAAATACATCCCAAAATTGTAAATCTCAATTTCACGCCAAGTATTTTGTCACTTTCGAAGTGAATTTATCTTTCAAACTTAGCATTTTTATGGCCAAGTAGTTTGAGTGTATATCCCCACACAAATAAAGACGTTCATATACAAACAGATGTATGTAAGTATACAATTCAGACAACTGTTGTTCTGTTTGGCCACAGACAAAGACAAAGACAGAGACACAGACAGAGAGCGAATGACAGAGCGAGAGGCAATCGTTGTGTAAATGATGAATCCCCCCATGAACTTTGGCCGCATCGAGGTCTCGGGGCGCGACACTTGTAAAGCTGTCACAGCATTAATCAAATCGAGAGTGCAAAACAAATGCATGCCATAAATTTACAGTTCAGTCCCTGCGGCCAGACCAAGTCAGGTCAGGTCAGGTCGGGCGGGGCCAGAATAACCAGCAGAGGACCAGGTCAGAGTGAAAGTGATGAACCTCATCGCCAGGACACGTGACAAATATTCTACTAAATTCGCAGGTATTCGCATTCGTTTGCTTCTGGTTACCACTGCCAAGTGTTTCATACCACAAACGTACAGTTAGTCAACAAATTGTTTTGACAACGAAAAAAATAACATATTTTTTATTTTCAAAATTCTCTAAGAACAATAAGAAGTTGTATCAATATAGGCAAATAAGAAAGTTTTATAAATGTTGGAGAAGATTTGGTTTTAATCTTGTTTACAAAACAAATTTATTTTATTCGCAATATTTTTAGAGCACACAATTATTTTATAAAATGATTGCTACATTTTTAATAACAAATAACTTAAGAATTTGTATTATTTATTACATTTTCTGGATTATTTTCAAGTTGTTTGCAATTTTGTAAGTCTGTAAAATTATTTGATTAAATATTGGTTACCTTAACGGAATAAAAATTCATATTATGAGTCTATTCTTATTTTTTCACTGTCTAAAAATCAAGCTTAAATAAAAAATCTAAGATAATAAACTATAAAAAAAATATGAAATTTATGTAAGTAATTACTTAAGAAATATAAATCAATGGACGGTTTCTATTTTTCAAAATAAAATGTGCGAATAATTTCCGTTGTCAGAACATTTACTTGACTAACTATACACATATATAAATGTATGTTTCGGCATGTGTGTGTGTGTGTGTGTGCGTCGACGATCGGCACATTGAGGCGCAAGGACATTTGGCTTTCCGGTTGTTGAGCATCTCGTTTAATGACGCAATGTTGTTGGCAATGATAATGATGCTGATGCTGCTGCTGATGGCGCTGCCGGCATCAGAGTTGACTGTGCCACATGTCGCATGTTCGCGTGGCATGAATTCGAGCTTGCACCTCAGCTCAGCTCAGGACTCGCAAAAATGACAGCCAGCGAGCATCCTCCCGTGGCAATTAGCCATCCTTTACGAGGTATGAAAAAGTTACTTTCTCTCTCTCTCTCTCACACTCTTTTTCACTCTCTCCTTGCTGCGTATCTGTTTTGTGAAGCGAAAGCGTAAACGCGACTACAACCTAATTTGCTGAAATGGACCCAAAAAGCAGTCAACCATTCAGCACAGGACTCCAAAACCGAAGCTTATTTCCACACACATTGAACGAAGGAATGGAAAAACGCACTTCCCTCTCTCTCTCTCTCTGAAAATGCCATGCACACTTGCCCCAACAACATATTCGACGAATAAATAATGTTTACTTAACGCTTTAACAATTTGCTACCCATGAAATAAACAAATTGTGCAACATTCCCATTCAACATTCAAGTGCTACAAATCTCCTACAAGTGCCTGCAAAAAATGTGGCTTAGTGGAGACTGTAAGTCCGCATTCAATATCGATTATTTAAATCTTATTCACAATGTTTGCCCAAATGTACCGAATGATTTGACATCGAAGTGTAACTTATTCATGCGAATCTCTTTTAATAAAATGAATAAGGGATATTTTTGAGAAAACATTAAAATACAAAATAACTTTCATTTAGTTAACAGAATATAAATGTTATTTTTTTTAAGTCTATATATACCAATAAGTATTAGCAATAAATTAAATTATTGTACTTTGATTTGTTTATATTTATGGCTTTCAAAATAATTTGATCAGTAAAATTTGAAATTTTTAAAACATAGAATAAAAGAATCAAAAATGTGTTATTTCAAACGAATTGTTTTAAAATACCTTTTAATAATTATTTTTAAATATATTTGAAGAGCTTTAATCTTGAATTTCCATGAAATTAGAGCGCCTTTACCGGAGCTTAATAAAATAACAAATTATCACTTAAAAAATGAGTACTCCAAATATTTGCATAGAATCACAGGAACTCTTTAGTTATCTAAATTGGACAAATGAATACTATTTATGTAGTGGCCAATTGGCTTTGATTGCCAATTGGCAATTCACAGACGGGCAATTAAGAAGCGATCTGAATTGATAATGAAATCGCAGCGATGTTTCAACATTGACATTCTCAGCTGTTGTGATTGATAGACGGATGAATGAATGCGTAGAAGGATAAAGGATGGTTGGAGGAGCTAGAAGGGAATTGGCTGCAAGTGATTTTGCTTTGATCCAGGTTAAACAGCTAACACGCTGTGAACCAACGCGAATCTCGGCAAATCCACTCATGTGGAATACACTTAATACCCGCACATGTTGCCACAAAGTGAGGCAAGCACAGAAGCAGGAGCAGAAGGAGGAGCATTGGCTGCAGCTAGTGGATGTCCTCGTTGGGTTCAACACGCCTCTCGTCTTCCGCAATTGCGCCAAAAATAAATTACACTGTGGCAGGGTGAAAGCGACACCGACACCGACTCCGACACCGCGACGTGGAGACACCGAGACATGGAGACATGGAGACACCACGACATGGAGACCGTCAACCGCTCACAAAGAATCAACGCGCACATTTTCACACACACACATACAAAGATGCCATATAGGATGACAAGCCCGGAATCCTGGCGATCGACATGAAGGGACAGGCGATAGGGCAATGAGGATGTGGATGGGGATAAGGATAGGGGATGGGAAAGTTGGTGGCGCAACGCCACAGACACGACAACAACGAAAAAAAAACCAACTAGTGGCAAAAGTTACAGTCGAGCATAGACGACTGTGAGTGACCCTGTACTAATTTTTAAAAAATTTAAATTATTGTAAAAATTAGTGTTAAAGTGTATAGATAAAGTGGACAGTGTTGGAAAAACAACAAATTTTCCAAATAAATAATAGATTGATAGAGAATCAAATTAGATGTCAGACAAAGTATAAAATTATTATATTCGACAAGGAAATCGTTTGAGTTCTGAAAAAGTAATAAAAGTTTAAAGATTCTCAACAACAGTATTGGAACTAAATACTGTATACAGAATCAAATTCGAAGTCAATGACTAAATTGACATTCTTTTAAGAAATCGGTCAAGTCTTGACAAAGTTATAAACTTAATTTGGAGTGTCATTTATTCCATTCCACAAACCTTGCAGACCCTTTTGTACTTTATAGATACAGGGTGTAACAAACGCTTGCCGCCTAATTCGGATTTCAGGGCGTCTGTCTGCTTTCCGCATACAATTTTTATCTGCTCCGCCGCCTGTTGATAAGGCGGGATACGGCTGTGGCGTCTACTCCCACCACTCTTTTCACTTTCCACTTCCCTTTGCCACTTCCCCTCTTCCTACCTTTTCCACTGAACTCCCTCAATCCACACTGAGTCACTTGCCCCCCGCAATCTGCTTCGTGCAACGTTTCGTTTGACGTTGAAACATGTCATGTAGTTTTTCTTTCCAAACAAACGACACCCACAACACACACACACACACACACACGCACAACATATATTAGGGTGCGTGTGTGTGTGTGTGCGTGTGTATACTGTGGCACTTTCACTACAAATGCGACACCACATTTCGGTGGGCTTGTCTGACTTTTTTCCACATGTTGAAGTTGTAAATGCCATGGAGCGGGAGGCAGGCAGGCGGGGGAACGTCTTTTCGGCGTGCTTCCTTGCCGCTTTTCCGCTTCTCCGTTTTTCAGTTTTTTCCGCTTGTGCCACGTGCGGCAAACTTGCCCCGTCCCCCCCACACACACACACACACACACACACACACACACACACGTGCAGCTGCGGTTAGTTTTCCTCGCTCGTCTCTGCAATTCTCTTTTTCCTATGTCCGCACAGTCGACTGCTTTGGTTAGCTAGGTATGTGTGTGTGTGTGTGTGTGTGTGTGAGTGAGTGTGTGGGTTGGCGTGGTGAGCGTGGTTTCTTTGTCGCACCAACAACTGCGGTGACGCTCATTGGATGGAACAGATTGGTTAAGAGTTGATTTTATGGGGCGTACAATGGCATGATTCTTTTCTTTTCCCCCACCACCACCGACTTCTTCCCTTCCACGGGGAATTGGTCGGAAGTGAGTTTTTGCGTTCGAAGATTTCATCAATATGGAAGTCGACAAGGCAATGTCTACTAGGAAATTCATCTGTTGGTATTTCCTAATAATTCAATCACAAATTGAAATCTTTTTCTCTTTTTCTCAATCTATCTTTGTCTTTTTTTCTCTTTCGCTTCAGGTATACTTCTCTCATTATGTTAATGAGCTACAGTCTGTCGGTTATCGGCTTACACATTTGCCAAATGTTACATCTGTAATCTGTCCGAATCTGGCATTGATTGTGTCCAGTTTTGCGAGCCTGCAACAATTTGTGGCTAACACTGAAAATTGAAACACACTTGTCTCTTTCATTCTCGACATTGGCTTACTAAACACATACATGCATATGTATATAGTATACCCTCTCACCTCTTCTCTCTCCCTCTCCACTTACGCTTGCTGACATTGCCAAGTTGCCCATGGGCTTGGCCCACTCCGGCCAGGAGCAGGCACAGCCGACAGCCGACAGGCGACACACACGCCTTTGTTTTAGCCGTCAGCGTTGTCAGCGTTCAATGTTTGCCAATAGGAACCACCCGGAACCGGGTGCGGGAGAAGAGTTCATGTTTTTAGTCGCTACCCACAACGGTACAGAAGTATTATTACTTTATGGCCATGTATGTAACAGGCAGAGCGAAGCTAATCTGATGCTGTAAGCTGACTCAACTTGCTCACAAAGCTCAGTTGGCGTCACAATGTCGCCTTCTTCATCGTCGCGATGAGAAAACAGCAATAATAATGTCGCTATCTTTTGGCGCTGGTGAAAAAAAGAAGTTATAATCATCGAAATTTTATTTAACCATAAGAATAGGCTTCGTTTGCTTAAATAGCTTACCTCATAAAATTAAAAAATTGAAATTATATAATAAAAAATAATTTTTTTTTTTAAGGTAAAAAATGTATAATTTTCTTTAACAGGCTTTCTGTTACCTTTGGGGCAACTTAATCTAGTTTTAAATTTGAGAAAACCAAAAGAATAGGTAAGAAATTTGTAAAAAAAAATTTTAAATATTTTAAAGAACTAGAAAAACTGAAAAATTAAATACCATTAAAAACGAATAACATTTCATTGCTAATATACTAATTTATAAATAATCTTTTATCATTAACTTTCATATTACATTAACTGCCGATTCCATCTTAAGAAGCTATTGTAGTTGTTATTGTGCCAAGTTCATTAAGTTATGGTTATTTTATTTTATTTTCTTGAAATTTATTTAATGGAGCTTAGTTAAAAGACTGTTAAAATGGATATAGCAAGTATCTCACTGTCGAGCACACTCGACTGCAGTGATCTATCTTGTGTGAACTCGATGACGTCGTCTGCGGCTTGTCCTAGGTCTGTTCCTCTCTTCTCACTCTTTCTCTCTCCTCTCCCGCTCCCGCTCACTCTCACCCTCACACCCTCTCAGTGTACCACCTCGGGTGGCACTCCACTTGACAGTACCTGCTGCTGGTAATAGTCGATGTCGATGTCGCTGTCGTTGTCGTTGTATTTGGTTGAGTTGTCTCTCACAGCTGGGCTCAGGCGAGGCACACGAACACGGATCCATTCATAGTGCCATTGTCGCAGGGCGTGTGTCCTTTGTTCTCCATTTGACTCCGTGTTTGCCACCAGAGTCGCACGTGGCATTCAACAAACCACGGAGACTTACGTGTACGCATAGCTGAGAAATTGGCGCAACAGAGAAACAGAGGAGCAGATTCCTATGGCATCTGGTTTAAGGCCTCCGTAATGACACATACGCATATGTGGGCACGTATGTACATTAGCACTAAATATGGCTGCTCAGAATGTCGTTAGCGACAGGATACGTATAATTTGCACATTTATGACTTTGTAATAGACTTCATAACATCCAGAACAACAGAAGTTACTCCCGAATCGATATTTGTCTTCTATGCGGTTATGGGATTCTAAGAGTTCCTCGGCTAGGACCAAAAACTCACCCTGAGAAGTCTGAAAACTAAAATATCAATGAAATAAAAAAGAAACTCATATTTTATTATCTAACAAAAGCAATAAAATAATAGCTCAATTTAAATTTGTATTCAAATGTCTTAGTATCTAATATTATCGTAAGTTTTTATAAATAGTAATTCTTTATTTAGATCAAAAGCAAAAGTTTAATTGAATTTTAGCAATAAAAATTAAGAAATAAAATTTTATTTTGTTTCAAGAATATCCCATCCCAATACTGCATTTCTGATTTAACCATTTTTCCCATTCTGTCAGATCATTTAACTTTATGTCTTTGTTTTATACTCTATCTAAAAAAAACTGCTTACTAAATAGTTGATTAGATTCCAAAAAATAAAATATGGAGTTCTTTTATTTTCAAACAAGGACATTAATATAATCATTTTATTTATTTTGCTAAACTTAGAGATACTTTTATGAAGTTTAACAAAGTTCCTGAACATCACCAAGTTCAATATTCTCCGTGTTGGATCTATTAATCTATTTAAAAAATGCAATGACTACTTCATTAGATGCCGAGCAACTAAAAATACCCCAGGATCGTTAAGGAAATTGGGTCGCTTAAAGCCAGCTTGACTTTATCTGATAAAATCCATAGTAAAAATTGTCCCTATGAGTGTTGTTGCAACCCTTGTGGCAGGCACACATGAAGGTGCTAATGGAAAGTGTTTCGACAGTGGACAGTGGACACTGGACATTTGACAGTGGGTTGGGGGATTCCCCGAGGGTGTTTAGCTGATTGCGAGCTATTTTTGTGTTTTCAACATAATGGGTGTTAAATTGGATTTATCGCTTGACCAAAATGAATTCCCGCCTTTTACCGGAGGGCCGTGTGCTCTGGGCCAGATTGAGGCTCAGGCTCAGGTTCTGGCTAAGGGCAACTTAATTAAATTTCACATTTTTAGTTTATTTTTAAACGAAGTTGACAACGAAAAACAGGTCATTAGGAGCATTATCGCATCATAATTCTGTCAGTGCGATAACAAAGCTTTCAATTCAATTTAACTACCACACACATGACACCCCCCACCTCCTCTCTTCACCACACACCCCCTCTCCTCCCTTTTTCCCCCCTTGTTCTCTGTTACAAATGTTGCTTGTGTGTTGATTTTCAAGCCGGTAATGTTCGGTGCGAATGTCGAATACAGAATGTGATTGGGAGCGGTGAAGGGGACTAAGGGGGGACAGGGGGACGGGATATGTCAATGGGAATGGTAAATGTCTGTACATATGTGTGGGTGTATATGTATTTGGATATATGAGGGCCAGATTCATTGTATTCATATGTAGTTGGCCAACAGAGACTGTTTCGAGATTGTCATCCCTTCGAGACTGTACGACGAGGAGAGATTGGGGACTTGACTGTTGATGTTGTTATACTCGGTACCCACAGACAGATAGAGTATAATAACTTCATGGCAATGCTTGTAACAAATAGAAGGATGCAACTTCGAGAAAATAACAAAAAGACCAAAGTGACATGTAATTTCCTGTGTATTCTAAGCAGATCATGTTGATTTTCAAATTTTGTACCCTTAGAAATAGAAAAAAACTCATTAAAAGCAACATTTTAAGGGCATAACACAGAGTTTTGGTAAATATAGTAAGAGTCGTAAACCCGAGATACCCAAGCAATTTTATAGCAATCGAAATTTATACAAATATTATTTAAAAGCCGACCACCATACCATATTAAGTTATTATAATATACCATATATAGATTTTTACGGCAAAAATACAGGGTCACTCACTGTCGGGTATACTCGACTGTATCCTTACCTACAAGTTATATTTTTTTATTTTTTATTTCTTATTTATTTTATTTAGTAATATAATAGGTTAAGTAATATTCAATTAATTTAAATTAAATTTAAATTTAACTGAAATGATTTGATTTATAAAATATATCTGCTTAAACTCAAAAAATTGAGTACCGAGCATCGCACTGTCGAGCTCACTCCACTTTATGGGTCTTACTTGTTGTATTTGAATGCAGGCCCAAAACGACATAGTATCATGTTGGTAAGGGGGAGCTGTGAGGGGAGTTACATTGTTTCAGCCCGTTGCCGTTTCTGGTGAAATATATAATTTGAACAGCAACAGAAACAGCAACAGAGACAGAAACAGAAGCAGAGACAGAGGCAGAAACAAAGAGTGAGAGAGTCAAACATCTGTCAAGTGTTTTACAAAATTGGGTCCTTGTTTACTTTTTATCAAGCGCACCCATAAATGAACTCACCCACCCAATGGCTAAAGTATTCGTACGAATACTCGTGAATAAGTTCCATGTGCAAGTGAATATGTTTCGCATGCATATTTCTGTCGACTTTTGAATATATTAGTTGGATCGTTTAGAGCAATCAGTGTGTGCTTCTACTACTTCTCTACGACTGCCATTCAAAAGTGTCTCTGGCAATGTCAGAGAATATGTCCTACTCCCTTTAATACTTGACTGTCCATTGGCCTCAAATAGAGCCTGCATCCGATTTCCCGTTCGCTTTACTTCGGTTTTTGTCCTACTCAGCGCTCGGCGGCATTTCAAATGTAAACTGCCAAGTAGGCATTTCGGCCATAAGAATTTGCATAATTTACTTAGTTGAATATCCGACAAGCCGCAAAGGGACAATCACAGGGCAGCTTCCTCTGAGACACTCCTGCAGTCCGTCTCTCTATTGGGGGACAACATCAATGTAGATGTACATATTTGTTTTCGTGTTATACCCGTCTAGTGTAGAGTATAGGGGTATATTGACTTCGTTGTAATGTGTGTAACAAGAATAAGAATACAAATAAATTCTCGATTGGGTAATACCATAGATCTCAGGGACTTTAAGGCTGCAAATTGCAAACAATCATCAGTCAGTCAGTCAGTTTTTAATATAGATACTCATTTTGAACTTTAATACATAATATTTTGTGTATTCAATAATCACTTTAAAGTACATCAATATCAGATAAATATTTCCATAGTTATGGCTGTTTTAAATTTGTAGGTAACTCGCCTAAATGTATGCAGTATTTTTTATAAAGTGTATTTAAATAGAGCTACGGGTATCTGGTAGTCGGTATCTCGATTACACCGTTCTGACTTGTTTTCTTTGTCGTCCGTCTGCTTCAAACACAAACAACAACAACAACAACAACAATAACAAAAACATCAACATCGAGTACAACAATAACAATAACATTTGAGTCGAGTGTTGTGTCTATGGCAAATCTGTTGATGTTGATGAAGTTGTCCAACTTAAAGTGTCACACTTCGAGCTGCGAACTGCGAACTGCGAAGTGATTCCCATTAAACGTGTCAATGCTCTGCCATCTCAACCATGGATCCAATGTCCATGGATTGGGATTGATATAATGGCCCATTTACACCTCTACCTTTGTCTGTGTGTCTGTCTGTCTCTGTGTCTGTTTGGATATACAATATCTCTTCATCTGTGTGTTTGCGGTTGCTTAAATTGAATTTGCATAACATTTTCCGAATCGCATTTTAAGCTTGCTTCAACTTCAAGTCGCTGTCGTATTATCCAGCCCATTATTTATCAATTATTTACGTAATCTCAACAATGTATGTATATTATTATAAATTATGACACTACTGCAACTTTCAATAGTGTGTGTGTGTGTGTGAATGGCTTTGTGTTTGGAATTTTGGCCACAGAAAGCTATTAATTGCAAATTAATTACTTTCGAGAATTTCGGACAATCAATCAATAAATCTGGTAGCTTAAACCACATTAACTTAGTCATACAACTACATATTTTCAGAGGCTGTCCTCAATGCTTTAAGTTTTTAAAATATATATATACAATGTCAAAGGTATTTTCCAAGTTTTATATTACTTAAAAAATACTTTTTTTAAAATTTTAAATGTTTATCAATAAAAATCATCAAAAGCATTTATTTTTTTATTATTAAATTAAAAACGAATTTTATGATTCCCAGAAAAGAATATTACAATTCAATATTATGATTGATAATTATATTATCTACAGAAGTCTTTAATTTAATATAGGTTCAATATATGTATATATATTGTTTTAATTAATTTGATTATTTTTAATGAAAGTTTGATCATTAATTGTCTTTGTGCAATGCTATAAATTACTTTTTTTTCTTTATCTTTATCTCACTTTTTCCTTCTACTTCTCCTTTTTAACCAGGGATTCGTCAATGTTTTTAATTTAACAGACATATGCGAGGAAAACGGTATTATCTGAATTTAAAAAAATTATTTTTAAAACTACCTATTAATATTTTTAATGTATGTAAACAAAAAATAAAAGTTCACAACAAATTTTGAGACTTTGTTAAAATTTTTAGCTTGAAATGAAACTGCAAATAAATACTAAAAAATGTCGATAAATTGTATTTTCGATATTTAATTGTTGTAAGCAAGTTGGGCAATGTTAAGAGCAGATAAATCCGACTTGCTGCATGCTCTGCACCAAGTGTCTGTGCCGAACTGAACTGATTTATGCCAAGCCATGAAATTAACATCTGTTTACTCTTATCGACCGTCACTAATTGCTCCGAGCATTCCTCATAAGCCAGAGACGCCCTGTGTCTCCTGCTCTTCATTCCTCTGATTGATTTTATGCGACTTCTTCTGAGTAGTATAGTACGTTCCAGACACACTCGTCTTCCTCCTACCCAACTCACTTTCGACTTCTCGATATATTTGTTTTTATGACACTTGGTCGCCCTTCGTGTTTGCCTGATGAGTTTGAATAATTTGAAAATGAAGCGCGCATAGAATTTGAAGCAAAGTGACTTTAATGGGGCGATGAGGGGAAAACAGACGCTGTCGATGCCACATACGCATACATATGCATTTCAATACATTTACAGTACGGCAAGTAATTGTTTGGACAAAGAAAAATTTTAAATTAAATTTATATTTAATTTTTTTAAATTAGTTAAACTAAAAACTTATAAATATATTTTCTTTTAACTTGTTTGAGAAACTTAAGATTTAAAAAAACATGAAAATAATTAAACATATATAGTAAGTTTGTCTCTTTTTCAGATTAATTTCTGGACAGACTGTATGTGTAAAATGAATATAGATATATATGTGTATATAAATAGTTGTGGCTTTGACAGTGGCATTATATCAGCGGCAGAGGCAGCGACAGAGGCAGCGGCAGAGGCAGCGGTGGTCGCCGTTTGATGTGGCTGCCACAGTCGATGGAGGGGGGCGAATTCATGTCGCATATTTTCATGTTGTTTGGTGTTGCATTCTAACAATGCGGGGCGCCAGGAAGTGGTTTTTTAGGCGAACAAATAAAAAATCAAAACCACGAATGTCCAAAACTGAATGCATTTTAATAGTTGCCGCTTAAATTCTTGTATGCACAATTAACAACTATTGATTCACTTCATCAAAAAACAGACTCTTAAAATGTTAAATGTAACAATATTCATTCGAGAAATGTGAATATGAATATGATTTAATTTATTTACGAGAAACTCTTTGAACGTGTAACATATTTAGGCACAAAATCATAAGACTCTTCAGTTAGCCCACATTCTATTCTTTTTAAGCCGAAAGCTTTTTAAGCTTTTGCCAAAATGTGAACTTGCTAAACTTTCTTTGCCGACAACAGGATGTTTCAGTTGTAATTCAACAACAGTGACAGCAAAGTTCGCAACCAAGTCACCCCTTAAAAATGCCAAGGAGTCTGCTAGTTTTAATTGAACATGATCGACTAGGAGATACCCAGTAAATGAGCTTAAAGAATGAGAAGAATTTCTGCCATTCCATAAAATTATTTTAATATTATAGAAAATCCGTTTTTAAAAGAGGTGTATTGAGTTTTTATCTGACTGTTCTTTTAATTTTTAACTGTAATGAAATGTAAAAACAAATGAGAGTGCTCCAAAAATTATTTACAGTTGGTTAATTGTCAAAATAGAGATTTAATAAAATTTTTCTTTTATTAAATTAATTTGAATTCATTTTTAAATTCAATGAAATGAAATAAAATACGTTTTTAATAAATTTAATTAAAATTATGCCAAATAATAATATTTTAAAAATTCGAAAGAATTGTATGAATGTCGACATTTGTGAATATGTTAGTATGCTCGAGGAATTAAATCATTAAAAATTAAAAAAATCAATAATGTAAACTCATAAGTTTTTGTATTTTATAATGTTTGATAATTAAAACAAACAAACATTATTGTTTTATGTAATATGTCAATTTTAAACAGTGATTTAAATAATAGAAATATAAAGACTATGTTGCAAGATTGAAGCTTTATAATATAGTGAGATTCACATAATATTTTTCTCAGTTAAAAGACATCTTCTATGCTCCTTCAAGATTGTTAGAACTCACCTTCATGCTGGGGATTAATTTGACTATAAAACGCGTCAGCCACAACAACTGCTGTGAGAATCCAAAGCGAGTATGAGGACATACTGAAATCACTGTATCACAATGCAAAGCTGATTAAAAACACTGAATTTATCACTGTGCCAAGTCCGCTTTAAAAAGAGGAGCAGTTACTCGTACAAGATATAAGAAGCCGAGAGAGGTCTGTTCCGAGTGACGATGGCCGAAGAAATGAGCAACTGCGTCGAGTTGCAGGTGAATGCTCCTCAAAGGATAAAGGATAAAGGATAACACCAGCATTCACTAGCTTTGTTTGCGTGCCAGCACATCCAGCATATGCATATGTATGTATGTATGTACGTGTATATGCGTGTATGCATATATGTATGCATATATGTCCTTGTTTGGTGTTCGCATTTGTGCAAAAGGACAGCTGCCCCCGTGATTCGTTCGTCTAGACTCGAGACAAGTCCAAAGGATAGGAAACGACATGCACACACATGAGCTTTTGCATATGCTCCTTTACACCTTCACCTGACCAGGGGCTTGGCCAAGAGACCAAGAGCTCCAGTTAAGGCCATCAAAGGCAACGACAATGGGCGTGGCAAGCCCATCGCTTACTTGCAAGTAGCCAGACGCTTAGCCAGGCCGGAAGAGGTGCAGTAAAGTGAATGTGAGTGTGAGTGTGAATGTGAGTGTAAATGTGAATACCTTTTAAGCTCACCTAATGGCAAACAAATCAAATTGCGGGTGATTTCGTCACTACATTTAACACACACAAGTAAATAAATTAAGCAAATCATCTTGTCCCTTTAAGACTTTCTTCAGCAAAATTGGTGACAATTTAACAAGGAAACACAAGAATAAGATAACTTTTAACTGAGAAAAAAATGAGAAAATTTTAGTGAATAAAACAAATATTGAAACGTAAAATTAAATAAGCAAAAAAATTAAGATTTTGTCGTGTCATTTTAGTTTGCATTTATTTGGAATCTATTTATCTATTTTGTAGATATTTCTTCAATTTATTAAATCATAAAATTATAACCGTTTAAAGGGGACAGATAAATTGAATTGTGAGCTATTTTTGCAAATATTAGTAAACTTAATTTTTCCCTATTTTATAAAAAATAAATAATTCAATTTTTGTAATTTAACTTGTAATTGTCATTTATTTCGAGACAGATTTGTGTTTCCTTCTTAAATAAATAAATAAAATATTCGAAATTGGCTTAATGTACCAACATTAAATTGTAACTGATTTCAAGCTCTCATCAATGTCGTACTCATTTAAGTACACACAAATAAATAAATAATCAAAATCAACTTGAGCCATTAAATCACTTAAAGAGATTGTTTAGCACAATTGGAGATGCTTTAACATATTTATTTAGTTGTGTGTTCAACCACAATTTTGTTTTAATAATTTACGCAAATAAGTACAAGGAACAACAGCAAAAGGACAACGACATCGGTGTTTTCCGCGCGTTTGCTCCTCAAAAGAGATGCTGGAGCTTCGTTAAAATGACAATGCAAAATAAAACTGACAATTACTCGGTGAGAGCTCCCCCAACAAGGATGAGGTCCTTGCCGATGATTGCCAGAGACAATTGGAGACTCATTTACATTTACATTTACCAAACGAAAGCGAAAGTGAAACCGAAAGCGTTTCTGAATGCGAGTGCGAACTCGAATGCGTTGGCATTTGGAGGTTCGACTGCGATGCCTGGCATTCGAGCCAACAGCCCATGAGACTCTGGGCCCATCAACCCATCAAGTCATCCAGGCATCAAGGCATCCAGCCATCAGTCCATATGCTGGCATTGTTCGGCAGAAATGCCTATAAGCTGTGCAAATTGAATTGCCAAGGTTGCCGAAGGATCCAAGGACCAACCTGAACTGCCGTGATGACTCCTCAATGAGCAGGCGAAACTTGACAGGATAGCAACAACAACAACAGCAACGGCAGGACGACAACAGCTGCTTCAATTATACTATGGTGACAAATTCCATAATATGCCCCAAATGCAAACACAAACAAATTAACACACAATTATTTGGAATTAGTTCCCTCCAGTGCACATTCCGTCCAACTATTGACAACAATCAATGAACACATCGCTCCCAAATGTCAGCTATTAAGTGCGATTGCCTCAGCAATTGACGTATTATTCGCACTTTATCAATATTAACATTTTCAACTCCAGTGTGAATTGACTTTGAGTTTATTCTGCAAAGTAGCTTACAGACTAATGACAACGCTGCCAAATAATAGTTGCTATTCATTTATTGCTTGCTTGAATACTCTAAGATTCATGTCACAAGCTGCATTTGCTAATCTACTGATTTAAAACTAAAAAATATTTTACAATTAACTTACTATATGAGTAATTGTTTGCAAAATTATCTTTTTATATAGTTTTTAACATTCTATATTCTTGCACATATTTCGCAAATTTTGTGCTTCCAGTTAAATAAAAATCACTTCGACAATTTAATTAATTTTTAAAAATGTTATGTTGAAATATTTGCTAACATTAAAATTACTAAATATTCCAAAACAAAGCATATTCTTTTTTTTTTCAAGTTATAATTCTGGTTACAGAAATCATTCTGATGATTGTCAATCAAGTTGTTTTTCCAATTTCAATGTCTCCGACTTCTGCATACACACATTATAAAGCTCTGCATGTGTGTGTGTGTGTGTGCATATACTTTTTTTTGACAGTTTTCGAGCAAAATTCAATTTTGTAAATTGCGCTCATCACAATAAATACTAACGAGCCAGCGAGCGAGGGGAGACTGAAGAAAAGTGTGCAAACAAGAAGCAAACATTTGGTTAAATGCCAACTGGGGATTAATAGACTAAAACCAAAAGCGAACCAGCCACAAAATACGAGTACGAGTATCGTCGACGGTATTCTTATTTAACGAGAAACAATCACAAAATATCGCAAAGTTTTGCCAACCCTCGTTCCCCTCCTCCCTCCTCTCTCTGTCCCCTTTATTAGGTGACAACGCACGCAGCCCTTAGCGTCTTCCAGGGACGTAAACTTTTTGGGGTTAGGGCCATTTGGACTATCCTTATTTTGTTTAGAAACTATTTAATGGCTTCTCTCCAGCGCTCATCTATTGCCAAGTCCAACCATTTCCAGTTTAAGACCAGTCCCAGGAGCGTACCATGAATTTCATTATGCAACTTGGCGAGTCCCTTGCAACATCCTTCCTCCCACCCCTTTTACCCACTTACCCACCTACCCACAAAAGCCGCAATCAAGCGACCGCATCTTCTGGACTTGTTGAATTTTAAAGTTGACTTTGACCGCTAAAACAGTAAATATTTGTAAATACGTATGCAATAACAAGAATAAAATACTTGATCTTCAATCAACAATTGTGATGAAAAATATCAAATTTGTATTAGCAAAATAATGCAATATTTAAACGAATTCGTTTTTGAAACAGATTAGAGATCAAGTAATGAAAATATTGGCATTCCAAAAGAAAGATAAAGTTATAAGAGGTTAAAGTTTTTGAAAAGTGTCAAGGAGATATGAGAAAATTTGTGATGTAAAACTTAACTATGAAATAAACTGCATTTTCAAAAAAAAATCAAATTCACTTATTTAAAAATTGGCTCATAGCTAATCCAGCTGTAGAGTTTTTGATGCATATTTTCCTCACGAATATTTAGCAAATTTGGTGCTACTATCTCTGAGATTCTTTCGTTCACACGGATGCTCCAAGAATTATTATTTTTGCAAAATATAAAAGATATGTTTTTCAAATATGTTTAAATTGTTAAAGCTGAAAATTTCATCAAGCCAAATTCAATCTAAATATAAAGACATGAGTTCTGTAGAAACTTCCCTGTGAAGTGTCTTGTCCCCGCATCAATCCCGAGCATAGACATTTATGCTGTTAAATGGCCATTAGGCATTAGGAACGACAAGTTTAGATAAACAAGGCTCGGGGAAATGTAGAACACGAAAGTTTGCGAGTTTCGCCACAAAGTTAGACGTGGCTAATAAAACTTTAGACGCCTAATTACTTAAACCACTTTAAGACTCAATCAGCATCTCCTGCAGAATTATAATGATATGACTGTTTAGGGTCGAAACTATCGAGGTGACTAACTAAATGCAGAGAGAGAGGAGGGGTGGAGAGGGGAGAGAAAGAGAGGGGCGAATGTTGAAACTTTTTCTAGTTTCAGTCGAATTTGTACGTGCTCAACTCAATTAACGGTTTTACTAAGTGCCGCAATTATACACACACAATTGGCCAAAATGGCATTGCTAAATGGGATAATTGTGGGAATGTTTCATATCAATGACATAATTATATGTTATATATTTCAGGTATAAGAACAACCACATACGCTGACCAACTAAATTATTGGCTCAGTGAACAATTTTGAATAAAATATGAATTCCAAATAAATCCCTATATCCACTCAATGCCAAATAGGCATTAAATGAAAAGCTTCAGATAAAATAAGTAAAATATAAAACATCGATAGAAATTTAATTTTGGACATTTTTATTTGAATTTTGTTTGTTTTTCTTATTTTATTATACCAGGTTGATTATGAAAAAAGTTTGAAAAATACAATATATGTATTTAAATTATTAAATAGAGTCAGCGGGCTTAAACTTTTTTACTTTTAAATAATTAAAAAACTAAAAAAGGTTAAGCCCACTGGTTCCACTGAAATATTCAGGTGTGCTACAGAAATCTCTTTCACATGAATTTGACTTAAATTTGTTTTGATTCTTTATCAAAACAATTACTAGACACACTGTGTGTGTATGAGACGTTATGATCAGTTGACTTTAGCCTACTTATAGTATTGCTATTGTTGTGCATTTGACATTCCATCATTGTGCATTGAAGACTGAATGAAAGGTGAAATGCGTAAGTCAACTTGCGCTTATGCAGTACAAGAGAAAGCTTTTGCAGCTTTACGCGCTCTCTCAGCGTCGCATGTAGCGCAACTGCTCGCACTCACCGCCCAAGATACGCATGCAGTTAGAGCAGAGCGACTAGCTGTCTAAGGCTGCACAGACGAAAGCTTTGATGGCATTTTTGAATTTCTCTTAAGAGCTGAAGCTGCAGCATCGCGAATCTCTTCGCGGACAGTCGGCAAGCATCCTTATCTCGGCTCGTGGGCTCAAGGACTTGGCTCGCCTCGATGCCAGGAGCTGTGAGTCAGTCCCGCATCGTTTCGCACCAAAGCCAGAGCACAGCCCCGTTAATCGGACGAGCGTTATCAGAGTGGCCGCCGTGAAAGGCGCTTCCTCAAATCAGCCGCGAATTTACGCAATTGTCGAAAACACCTTTGCCCAATTCGATGACAGCCAGACGTTCCCGTGCCCGTGTGTAAATGCAGGCGAAAACTCAATTAGTGAACGGACGCTTTGCCTGAAACTAATTAACCATCAAAAGTGAAATTGAAACTACAAGTTTGAAAGTTCAAAACTAACAAGTCGTGAAATTTAATGAGAATAACTAAAATATGTGCGTAAAATAAAGATTTAGTTTTCGAAGGAGATGAGTGAAGAATTTTATGTGAATCAAAAGTGAAGTTTTCAAAAAATCAAAATTTTTGAAAAATACTATAAGCGTAAGTCTGAACAATCAATTTTACTGAAAAGGATTAAGTGATGTTACAGTAATAATAATCTCTTGTGAATCAAAAGTGACTGCTTGAAATATATTAAAACATGCAAATTTAAATAAGAAATACGATAATAAGAATTCTCAGTAAAGATTTGGTTTTCGAAAATAAAGAAAGATAAAGTTGTGCTGCTGTCGTGAATCAATTTATTTTATTGCCATTAATGAAGCTTGTGAACGAAATGGCTTTGTTTTTCTCCCAACGAGAATATATGTATGTACAAATGTGTGTGTGTGTGTGTGGATGAAAATGTGAAAATGGTTTGCCAATAATTTTCCATAAATTGCGATTGAAGGGGTCAGCGACAAATCAGCGTCGACACAAAATTTGAATTGCTACAAATTCGATTCAGCGAAATTAATATCCTCCCGAGGATAAAGTGAATTTTGTTATGAAACTATCCTAAGCGGGATTACGAAAATAAATGCAAGCAAAAGCCAAGGCTATTAGAGTGATAAATAATCGAATACAATCAAAAAGTGAAAAAAAAAAAATAAATAGAAGACATCTCTGGTAATTGAAATAAATTCCCCAAAATAATATTGAAAGCCACAAGCTGACAAAGCCGCAGAAAACCTGTTCGTGTTCCTATTTGGAATTCAAGAAACTGCGCCGCTTAATGCGACAGTTTGACAGTGACACGTGAAGGGATAACAGCAAAAGGATAATAGGCCCAATTGCCGAATGTGACGTTGATTAAATGGAAACGCACACAAATCGCAGCTAAATATTTTGCCACATAGACAGGCAACAATTCTGAAAAAACTTGGATTACAAGACATCTTTTGAAAGGCAAGTCAAATGTTACAATAAAATTAAATTAACATTTACGATTAGGTTACTAGCAATAGTAAGTTGAGCGTACAAAGGATAAGTTGAAATTATTTCTCTCTTCCTTTTGCTTACAGATGTGAATGCAATCAGAGGGATAGTAATGAAAGTAGAGCACAATAATTCACATTTTGTGAGAATATCTAAAATTACATTTGACATTTGAAGTGCTCGACAAAGAAGTGGAATACAGAACGCAAAATACAGAAGGCAAAAGCTAAAAAGAAGCAAATATAATAAAAGGATCAAATGCTTATGCTGATGCAAAATTTGCTTAGCAATTTGAAGGCAACGGCAAAGAGGCAAAAAGCAAAAGCCGAGATACGTACAGTCAATTGCGTTTGGGCCTTAAAATAAGGTCTATTGCCATATGCTCTGATGCAGCTGTTGGCCTGAAAGTGGCAAACGAAGCGTAAGAAATTCCATTTCAAAAAGGCAGAGAGAAGTAAAGAAGTAAGGAAGTGAAGAGCACTGCGTTTCAACTCGACTTGAAGCTAATTGCAGATGAGAGACATTGCTGCGAGTGTCCAAGTGAATTGTGGGAGCATCTAGAACTTAATTAAGAAATCCTTTGTCTAAGCGAGGACTGCGCTTCCCCAACTGACCGAAGGTTCCGTCATGGAGCCACATTCCCGGACCCGTACCAGGACCCGAACCCGAACCCGAACCCGGACCCGAACCCATCTTGGAGTCACACTATTGGCCTTGATATTGGCCGCCTCCAGCTTCGACAGCGTCCTCTGCGGCGAGAAATTGGGTAAGTGGCTTTATCGCTTTCCTTATTTACAGCTCGGCTCACATCAGTGACCCCTCCTCCTCCTGCTTCTTGTACACTGAAAAAAAATGTACTCAAAAATTCAAGTTTATGCAAATGGGAAAGGCTACAGTCGAGTTCCCGACTATATGACCCGCTACTTTAAAAATAAAAACATTTAAAAAATTGTATTGCATACTTTTAGGCACATACATTTCTTAGAAACTTGAATCAGCCATTACTACTCTTCTGTTTCGCCGACCTTGTTGGAATTAAGTAGGAAGATAGCCTATAGCAATAGATAAAGTTAATCACCAAAAAATTCGTAATATTCTAGAAACTGTGCGTGTGGTGGCTTTTTGTGATTTACGGAGGCAGATTGATTTTAAAATGTATTTTTTAAGCATGTATTCAGGATATTATTGTTAAATTAACACAATATGCGGATAAAATGGCAACTACTCAGCATTGAAAAACTAAAACGCCTTAAATATTTCAATTCACTTAAAAAATTCGTATAGAGGCCCCGATAATCAAAATACTGTGGAGATGGATTTGATTTTTTATTTTGTACTTGGCTTAAGAAATTCTGGAACTATCAATCTTCTGACTATGGATTTCTTTTATTTCGAAATTCCCGAATTTTTCTTCAGTGTAGTAGTATCGCGAATGGGCAAAATGAAATCAACAACAACAGGAACATGAACACAAGAGCCACGAAGAGTCCTTTGTGCTCCTTGTCGCTGGTCTCTTGTTTCTCGCTTCTCGCTCCTCTTTGTCTCTTGTCTCTTATCTTTTATTTATTCGAGTTGTTATTTGACATTTTTCTGTGCCGTTGATTTGGTTGAAGCTGCCACGAACCGACGACTCGACGGTCGAGTTCATTAAGGCTCCTCCGGTTCTAGTTCCTTCTGCTTTGGTCTCGTTTTCCTATTTACATTCGCTCGCTTAACTCGATGAAAAATGTGAAAACTTTAGACTCTAAAGCAGACCCATCAGTATTTCTATCATCATCAACGGAGTTTTTCGTCGTCATTTTGTTTACCACACACACCAACACACACACACACAGATATTACGCATCTCTGAACAATCTGATTTGAGCTTTTATCGGGATCTTCGTCCTTTTAATTGCCTTCCAAGTGAATGCTTTCTATTCGAATTTGGGAACAAGTTGAATCATTGAATCATTCACTTGCTATTAGCGTTTGTTCTTCATTGTTTTATTTACTTTTACAACTCGTAGTTGCTTTTAGTGTTGCTCAGGTTTTTATGTGAAGTAGCTAAAACTATAAATGCGTCCCTCTGGGAATTGCAATTGGAATTGAGAGAGGGGAATTGGGAGTAGGGAATTACTCTGTACAAGCTTGGACCCATCACATGCTATTAGGGAGCAACTTTTCCTATTCTCTATTCTCGTTTCTCGCTGACATGTCAACAACTTGATGCGATAATCAATTGGAGATGCCCCCCTCTCTCTCTCTACTTATATATATGTTGTGTCTCTCTCTCTCTCTTTGAGTGCGTTGATTGTCATCTGTCGTTGTTATTCCTTCAGATTGATGGCTTCCAAAACGTTTTTTGACACGGACGTGCCGCGTGTGTTTTGTTGATTTTTTCTTTTCCCTTCCCCATTTCCCTTCGCTGTCTTTGTTTCTGCTTTTGTCAGTGGCAGCTACACACGTTTGGAGGTAAAAAACGTTGTCTTCCTCTTTCCTTCTCCTCCTGCTCCCCATCTCCTCCTTCTCCTTGAGATTAAGTCGCGCAACAGGCACTGCAAAAAGTCCTTTGCAGATACAATCCCAATATGCAAATGCCGCAAATTATTTGTGGTGCCTCGCTTTGTGGCATCTGCTCATAACTCTGTCAATTTATTTTCAGGAATTTGATTTCATACTCCACTCACAACGCATTACTCAGTGAAATGAATAGAGAAAGAGGGAGTACAATTCCACAAAGGGAGGGAGAATAGTTCCGTGATGCTTCAGATATGCCTAAGGATTTATTATTTAATTTATTATTTGAGGATTAAAAACTACTATTTGAATAGACACAGGTGTGTCTAAGACTTATAAACGACATACACATATTGAGAGAATTGAACAGATTTCAAAGAGAATATAATTTTGTCAATGTTTTTACCTTTTAATTTGATTTGATTCGTAAATCTACTTAATATTAAATTTCCGATTATATTCCTTACAACACTCTTTCCTTTGCTTAAAAATCAATATATTGAGGGAAATACATTTTTTAATGAAATTAAACCAATTAAAATTCAATATGAAGTTATAATTGATAAAAATGATACTTCGCTTTAAACAGATCAGTTTTAGTAAGTCTATGTAAGCTTAAAGTTGATCTGATTTTTTACTATCATGCGATAAATAACTCAACTTTGGAGTTGAGAAATTACACCATTGAATCTATAGTTTAAAATCATGGAATAATTACCAGGTAAAGTTAAGACAATTACAACTTTAGGAAAATTAATCAGCAGTAATGGAGTTTGACTGACTTTTTCATATTAATCGATACAAAATTAAGTGCTGATTAAGAAATTATAATTGACTGCAGAATTTACAGCAGCTTACACTGTGTCATTTTAATGCCATAATTAAATTTAAATGTCAAATTATTGAGCTTAATTGGTTCGAGTTAAGCGCAAAGTTTATTGTGAATCCGCAGACTATTAATTTAAATGAAATTAGCTGCGTGTCTGTTTCACAAACGTGAGCACTCAAATGAGAGCAGGTAAAAATCCAGCACTTATGCTAAGTATATACTTACACTTAAGCTAATATCCAGTGGAGGAAGGGAGAAAGGGAGTGAGGAGCTGAATTTAATATAAAGTTATGATCGTGACACGCGCATTTGTCGAGGGGAGAAATGCGTTTTTGATAGCTGCTTGCGGTGGCATTTGCTAAAGATAAGCTCCAACCGGGTGGCAATTGCAATCATCACACACACACACACACTCACACACAACAACACACACCACACACATTTCATACACACTCACAACACGACATCGGAGTGCTTAAATTACATGAAATGAGGCAAAAGACGGAGGCGAAGTGAATAACTCGAATCTGTTTTGAGTCGCTAAACAAACAGGCTTCGCTCTGTTATGAGTATACTCATATGAGCATGAATGTGAATATATGTGAGTGTGTGTGGGTGATAGGGGGAAGGGGCTAAAAGTTGCGTCAGTTGTTTTGCAAGGGGCAACCAAGCATCCGCATTAAAAAGTTATGAGCAACAATATTCGCGGCAATAAAAACCGACGACTGAGTCAACGATGTCGCCTCCAAATTATCGAGCAAATGTCCTCGATTTCCCTAGAGAGGGGAGAGAGTGGAGAGAGTAACCCCAACTGTATCTAAGGCCATCTCTTAAATTCAAAGCCCAGTCAAATTTAAGTTTGGTCAGAACACTCGACTCATACTCAGACTCAGACTCGGAGTATTCACTCACATGTGCTTAATTTACATTTGAAACAGTTGCGAAACTGACCCCTTGGGCAGCTTCTAGGATTTCATTTGGGTCTATCCTTTCATACATGATAGCCCCGAAATCAGTTTAGATTTCAGCTAAACCATTTGCATAGTTAAATCAATACGTCTGCCCTTTTTAGTTTGGCCCAAACAATTGGCCAAGTTGTACGCTCGCCAGGAAGTTGCCAACTGATAAAATCTTTCCATTTATTATGCGCCTATTTAAAATAGTTTTATTTTTCGAAATATTTGTTTGTTTGTTTTTACTGTTAAGTCTAATATTTGATTTTAGTTTTATTTTTATTAAATCTATTCTTTTTAATGTTTGAAATTAATAGCTTTATAAGTATAATTTGTCTTACATTGTTTTAATGCTTAGTTTTATATTTCAAATTATACTTTTTTTCGACATTTTAGTTAGTAAATACATAAACAATGTAGTGAATAAATTATTACAATAATATATTCAGACTATCTTTTAATTTAAACAAAACATATTTGTTATTATAAATTCCATTTTAAATACACGATTTTATTGGTTCAATAATGTCTTGTAGCGAGTTTGTTGATTAATTGTTTAATAAGTAATTACATAATTGCAATAATAGCTTTTTTGATTATGTTTTATAAATTTTATCAAAACATTCATACATGTTATTTTAGTCCATTGATGGAACACACACCTTTAAATTCCCCTATTCCCCCCTGGGTTATTGGGCGGTGTGAACGAAGCCCATCAATGTCGAAATTTGCTTTTAATTGTGCGAATTTTAAGAGCAATCGTGTTAATTGCCTTTTTTGTAATTAGTTCACGGACTGACGCGACCTTAAGTTAATTTCTTTGTTTTCCCTGCCTCATTTTGTTGCTTGTTGCATGTTGTTGTTGTCGTTGTTCTGTTGTTGTTGGCCTAATGAAACATTTCAAATTTATTTGGCGCACCGAAACGTGCCAAGAATACTGAACACTTCGTCCCCCCTTTGCTACAATCCCCTCCCGCGATCGGGTGAGGGACTGTCTGACACAGAATGAGACTTGTGGCAAGTAACCTTTACACTGATCAAAATAAATATGTTAGGTACAGTTTAATGTGAGTGCTTTAATTTTGAAATTAACATTTTATGTTCAAAATATATTTTAATTTTTACTTTACTTAAAGTTTAAGGTTTTGATATATTTTTTTTATAATTCTCAATCGATTCTAGTTTAACTGCAATGGCAATCAGTTCGAAAGACAAGGGAAATTTAGTTTTATAGTTCTTCGGAATCATTTTCGAAGTCAGTTTCACTTACTTTCACACTAAATGATAAACTTTTTCTCCATTTTTAGTTTGAATATAATATAAAAATATATGAATTTCGTAATTAGAAATGTTTGTTTTGAAAATGGAACATATTTGAACATTCAAGCATAATCGCAATTTTATTAAAACAGAGTTTAAAAATATTAAAAAGTATTAACGGTGCAAATCAAAGTGTAAATAATGCTATGTATTTTCTCTGTGTATGATGGTGAGTGGAAGGGGGAGGGGGGATGGAGTTATGAAGACACTGAACGTCTTTCGAGGCAGATTAAATTATAATTATAATTATGATATTGTGAAATGGCGTTGCAACTGACTTTGAGGCTGAGGACTTTGGCTCCTGAGCTGATTATGTGGGGAGCCGTCAAAATGGAACTCGCAACATGGCTTATACACATATATTCCATCAGCTGGAAGGCAGCTTGCGGCACAATCGGATGTGCAACTGACAGAGACAAATGTCTCTGAGTGTGTCTCACTCGCACTCGCACTTGGGCCAAAACTCGTAATGGATTGGCAAGCGATTATTTCCAAAAGCGGTTTACTTAGGCAGGACTTTGGTGCAGGCATAGGCTGATTTATGTGTTTGTTGCACACATGTTGCCAAGTTGCAACGTGCAACGTGCAACGTCTTGGGGCAACGCCTTTTGGAGGCAGCTTAAGTCGCGCACCTGTTGCACAATTCTAAATCAGGCGAAGGCAACTCCCTTTCACTTCCACTTCCAACCACTGCATCTATACTCTATATATAGAGACGAGAGAATTACGAGAGTGTCTCCCTTGTCCCCTGTTTCTATTTTAAGCAATGTCTCTGAGCGCGCAACACGTACAACATTTTTATTGTCATTGCCTTGCAACATTAAAATATTAGTTTCAAACTGGAAAACGAGCCGCAGTAAAAATAAAACAAATGTTTCTTCTGCCGCAATTACACAACAATTTTGACAGTTGATCCTAAGAACTGAGAACAGACTCTAGAGATTCTCATTCCAATCTCATTCCAATCTCCAGTTCTTACATATTGGGGTCGCAACTCCAAATGGTCTGTTTGTGTTTTCATTCCCCAAATGCGCGTTGAGTGTCATGAATCATTTTCAAGACATTTTACCATCTAAATTCTGAATATTATCATATATTCAATTATTTTCAGTCTATGATAAATCATCTTCTTTGAGTTTAAAATTATATTTCAATATTTATGTTTTGATTTAAATGCTGTTTTCATTTATTTTGAGTCAAGAGCTGTTATTGGTTTTGTGAATTTATTATATTTGAACAGACTTTGAATATTTAATTAAAAGTGTTGAAGAGAAACAAGAAAATATTCAGTTTAAATAAGAAGATTTTTCTCGCTTGTTGTGAATGTTGAAAATGAATATAAATTCATATTCAATTCATTTATGCATAGATTTGCAATATATTATTTGGAAAACAAAGTAAATTAAGAAATACAATGAATAAATATTTTACCACAGACAAAATTGAGAATATATTATATAATTTCATATCATAAAGAATATGAAATTTATAAAGAATTAATTCATTATATTTTTGTTGGTTATTTTTATATGTTCCTGTACGATTTCTGCAAACTCTGACTGAATTCCACCTTAATTGCAAGACGATTAGACCATTAGCCATCAAACTTTAAGCTGTGCAAACAGTCAACAGCAGATTCCCCCCTCCTCCCTTTTAGTTAACCCTCCGCTGACGCTTCGATTGAAGCACAAATAAATTTCGTAAAAGTTTCATCCTGTTTTGACTTTGTCCCTGACTTGGACTGACTCAACGAGAAGTCCTGTTTGACACATCCTGTCATCATCATTGGTGAACACCAAAAGTTGGCTTAAAATAAAAACTATTGCCTATCTTGTCCTCCTCCTTCTGCTGTCCTTTAGCTGCTTTCTCTAATATTCCGTTTGTTGCCAAAGTGAAAACCAGTCAAAAAGGCAGCGCGACATTTGTGATACTCAGGGACAGTAAATTTATATTTTATTTAAGGACCAATCATTCAAATCAAACATACTAAATTCTTTTAAAATTTGTCAAGTAGGTGAAGTAAACTGATGAGTAAAATTTTGGTTCTCTATTAAAAACTGTTTGCGATAAAAATCGAAATTTATGGAGCTTAATTGTAAAAAACAAATAAAAATAGAGAGATACAAATTTGTTAGGCTTATAAGTATTATATAGCCTGTTTTTTCAATGTCTAAATAGGTTGTCTGATAACTATTGACAAACGTATTTTGACGTCAAATGTGTTTAAAAAAATGGTAAAATTTTAAACTATTTGTTAGATACAATTTATGTGTACTTTTAAAAAACGGACATATGAGTTTTAATTCTAATTATTTATAATGCATATTTTGGATTTAAGAAACAGCTGCATGTATCAGTTTAATGGTTTAAAAGTCGTTCTTAAAGTGGTTCGAAATAAAAAATATAAAATATAAATAATAAGGAAATTGTTTGTTTCCTAACTAAATTAAAAGTATAAATTACATAATTAAATAAATAAACTTTAATTATAAATGAGTTTATTGTGCCTTGCCAGCACAATTTTCCAACTAAATATAAATATAAAATAAGTAATAAATATATTTATTATATATAAATTATATATAATTAAATAGTACACGTATGTAAGTTTATTTCTTTGACAAAACAATTGTTGGACAATGAAATCTCAGTCATGCCTCCCTTTGGCTGTATCCAGGGTGTATACAGGGTATAACTTAAATAGACAAAAGTTTTTCAATGCGTTTCAAGATTTGAGTGTGTGTTGAGGTGTGTGTGTGTGTGTGTGTGTGTTGATCCGTATTGTTGGCCACATCGATATCCACGTGCGCTTTAGAGACTGTGTGTGTGTGTGTGTGTGTGAGTGGTGTCCAGTAGTGTCCGGTTTGCAGTCGCTGCCCTGCATTTTAATGACACGATAAGGTGGCATCAGAGGGGGGAGTGGGAGGTGTGAGGGAAGAGGGGTTTCGGCAGCTGCGGCGGATCAACATGAAGAGCATGCAGAATTTTAAGCAGGGAGGGAGAGTGGGCGGAGGGGAGAGGGAGAGAGAGTAGAGAGAGAGAGAGAGAGAGAGGGAGGGAGATAGGCAGTCAAGTGGATTATGATGGTTTTAACGCCTATGCGAAAATTGTATTTGCGACTATGGCTTCAAATTGTGAAAGTGGGAACAACAACAACAACAACTGAAGAGAATCCAGCTGGGAATAGGCATTGTCAGTCTATGTGTGTGTGCATTGGTGTGAAATCAATGATACCCTGTGATGATACCCTTCTCCCCCCCCCCTCTCCCTTTCCACTCACCCTCTCCCCCTCTCCACTCCCCTCTGTACCATCGCAGTCAATGCTGAGCAGGAATTTCAATTTGACGCTCATTAGCGGCAATCAGGCACCTGAACATTTTCCACACACACAATGCGGGCGAAGACTTCTCTAATGCACACAAGTGTGTGCGTGTGTGTGAGTGTATTTATGGTAACTCGGCAGCACTCTGTCTGCAATGCCACGCCTCCTTGCCACAGCCGCCCCTTCTTGGAGGGCCGCGAGCAATTCGCACGTGGAGAAAGAAGCAATTTTCCGCCTCGCTGCAGTAATAACTTCTCGAGTTTTGGAAGCTGTCGAAGAGACGAAAGTCGAGGAATAAGGGGAAGAAGGCAAAGAGGGGAAGAGGGGTCAGAGTCAGAGTACGAGTACTCAGCTAAACCTAAACGATGGTAAATAAGTCACCGAATAACTGCGACAATAAATTCTGGGCATAACTCGACCGTGAGACCAGAGCCATGTGTCCTCCTGGATTCCTCTCCGGATTCCCCCCAGGATCAATTTCGTCTCCAGTGGAAAATATGAATACTTGTGTACAGAATGATTGGCACATTTTTTCAGGGTTGACCTCATTGAATTCGGAAGAGAAAACAGAAGACAAGTGATTAAAAGAAATTATCACTAAGGGAATACAATGGGAAAATAACATTTAGAAATTCTACATAACAGTCAAGTGGTTTATCAATTTACATCAAATTTAAAAAATATATATACATATGTAAATCTAAAATCGTATGTATGTACATATTTCACTTGGTAAATCATGTTGAAGTTTTTGCAAATATTGCAATTATTAATAATTTTTGTTGAATTTTTCTCGAGTTTCAAGTTTTCTTATTTTTGGATCTTTTACTAACTTCGACACGCGAAGAGCGAAATGCACGAAATCAATTTTAGATTAAACCTAATTATATTACAAAATTTTGTACTTTCTGGTTTTATTTTCAAATTGTTTTTATTTAATTTTTAATTGATTTTTAAAAATTTCAAATTTTTTATTTCAAATTTTGCGCGCTGTTAACTTAACAGACTGTAAAGTCTGTGTGATTTAATAACAGAGCTGGTTTCAACTGCTTTACTTTTGGGACTGCTTCACACTTATAGCAACAGAATGTTATAAACAAACTCCATTTTAAAATTGTCCACAAATATGTATAAGACATCGAGTATTACAATTTAATCCATAAATTAGAACAAATACCAAAAACCACTATTAATCGGATTGCAAAATGTATAACGTATAAAAGTAAGTAATACGTATAAATGTATAACAACGGTGTTTCTAAAAGTTGTAAGCTGTTCCCACCAAATATTAGTCTCTACACATTTCTGTTATATTACAAATGTATAACATATAATTGTAATACGTATAATAATGTTATATTCGAATTCTTGGGAATTTCGTCCGTATAATAGTTTATCGATGTCTACTGTATTTACTATAAGAATAGTTGAAGTCCACTTTAGTCGAATTCAATATTAAGGTTCGAGTCAATGATAAAAGGACCAACTAGGATTGAATTTCTGATTTTGTATAACAATTTTCCTTTCACATTAGTGGCATTTAGTATTTTATGACAACTCAGAACTAAAAAAATCTACGCACCCCAGCAAAGTTCTGCACCAATAAAGTACTTACATTTTTTCATCAACCTTATCAGAGCTCTGCACCAGGCAAGCATCGCGACAATTTAGCGCTGTGCAACAAGTTTAAGTGTACTAAATTTAGCAAGCTTTTGAACCAACAAGGCGGTTGACTTTCTTCCGAAACAATCCTGATTATACTCGTACCAGGTTTATTTTGTCTAAATCTAATTATTACACATTGTATAACAATTTAATGCTTTCAAGTTGGAATAACAGATTTTTGGTAAGCAAGAAGTGTAGCAAACGCACTGGCGTATAACAAAGTGTATAACTAAATTTAGCCATAATGAAGCCGCATCTTCATTACATGGCTCTGTTAAGTTTGGGACAAGCAGTTTACTGCTTGCTACAGTTACCAATGGAGGTGGAACGAGAGGTAAAGGAATCCACTTGATTTTGTGGATTACATTTGGATCGAATCTTTTAAATTCAATTAAAAATTTAATAAAAACAATTTGAAAAAAACAACAAATTCCAAAGTTTTGTAAATTAATTAAGTTCAATCTAAAATTGGTTTGGTGCCGTTAGCTCTTCGCGTGACGAAGTTAGTAAAATATCCAAAAATTTTAAAATCGAGAAAAGTCCAACAAAAATTCTGGTAAAAATTTCAAAATTCTAAAAATTCAAAAAGCCATGTCAAAAATTTGACATTGGTTTGGGCAACTTTTTGTGCGGGTGTCTCAGGCGCGCAGAACAACGCTTAATTTAGGACAGTGTTTGAGCGATACGGCTAGCTATTTGGTGTGAGTTTTAATAGCCGCCTTGTTTTGTGACAATGAGAGAGAGGAGGAGAGAGAGAGTACAGGTGCGCGGCTCGCTCGCGTTCATTCCAACACACTACTTTGTTCTTTTGCGCCGCGCGCAACAAACAAACTTGAAATTAAGTTACGAATGAGTTTTGAGTATATCACAAATATAAGTTATAACTGAATTTATTAATTGCTAAAAATTAACAATTAATGTAATATTATTGGAAATAAATTTATGACCCAGCTACTTTTTGTGACTCCGAAATTGAGATGCCAATTCGGTTTTAAGGCTTAGTTTAAGATGAGCTTTTTTAGTATATAAGTTCCGTATTTCAATGAGTATCCATTAGCCATCAATGAGAACGAAGTCAGAATGAAAGTTCCAGGCTGATTTCGGAATTGAGTCGGAAATGCAGAAGGGAAAGGGATCTCGGGGACATTGTGGCTCAGTTAGAAGTCGCAGCCAGATTTGTGACGGCGTAATCAAACCGCACAGGTGAACAGACGAACAGGTGACTTGTTGACCAGTTGTCCAGTTGACCAGACCAGGGACAGTGCATCAGCCAGGCCAGAAGCCAAACTGGATGCGATGTGGACAACGTACGCTTATTTGGCCAACAGGCGAAGTGACCTCGATATGTGGATGCTTCCACATACAAGAGAGGTGGGTGGAGTGGAGAGGGGAGGGAGGGAAGGGAAGGGATGCCAGGCTCGCAGTTGGATGACAGCATAAATATGCGTGAGATGAGATGAGATGTGTCCTCGTTCCTCACTGCGGTTGTCCATTCGCTTTGCGCATTCCTAAGCGATTGCCTCTTGTTGCCATGGCCAACATGGCTAACACAACCAACATGGCCATCATAGACAACACGGCCAACATAGACAAGCATGGCCAGCATCGCACTTAGCATTTTTCACTTTCGTCCACTTGAATGTTGATGCGTGAAGTGACCATCAAACTCATAAAGCATCAAACTTGCACCTTCTACAACCACAACAACAACAATAACAACAACAACTTAGACAACAACAACAACAATAACAACAACAACTTAGACAACAACAACAACTACAACTGCTTTTTCCTCAAACTTAATAACATTTTATTCCACATTTTTCACTGCAAAAGGTGAAAGAAAGTTTTAATATCCAACAATCCATTTGAAAAGCTGAGGCGATTTATAGTTTCTCTTGGCCACATTTGGAAATATATAAATTCTTCTTTAAGTAACTAAATCTTGATTAAAAATGCTGAAAAGTATGCTATAGATATTTGCCAACCATTCATTATTCAAATTGGAGAACTGAACAAGCTCTAGAAAACTTGGCTGCTTACTTTTCTACTGTTTGAAATGATTCCAAATTTAAAGTCTTCAAAATATAGAAAAATTTAAAATTAGTGAGTTAAAAACATCTTTATTGTATGTATTTTTATGACAATGTATTATACAAATTATTAAATATTTGTAAGTACATTTTATGGAATAATTAAAAATTATTAAAAATGTATATATGTATTATATGCCCCATTTAATTTCATTTATTAAATTTTATTAAATCACTTATAGAATATTTTGAAATTTTTTGCATTTTATTTGGCTAGTTGAAAGTTTGTTGAAGTCCTCTGATATCAAAATAATTAAATGTTATTATTATATAGTGATATAATATAATTATTGTACAAACATAATAAATCTAGTTATTGTGCTGATGAACAAATAAAATTTCCATTGTTCCACATTTAAATATTAGCCAAAAGTCACACAAGCTCTTTTGTCCCCCTTAGCGAGTCCTCACTTTGTTTTTGCCAAGGACAATCGACTGTGTGGACAACTATGACTATTATTCAATTATGTACATACTTAATTACATTTAATTTTAATATAAATATGCTCTAACTACGCTTCAATTACTTCAGTCACTTGCTGGCCATAAATCAATGAGTTTGCCCGAAACAAATCAAATATTTTGCTCATTTGTTCACTTTGTTTTGTTTATTGCCGCAATAAATTTAGTGTTCTATTTGTTGTTATCATTATTGACAGGCAAACAGTGATTGTTTAGCTTATGCACTAATAACAAAAAACATTATATTTAACTTTGGTGTTAATATTAAAACAAAGAGTGAAAATAAACCAAAACTAATTGGTTGGTAAAATTTTACACAATTGAAATAATAGGTCAAATGTCATATTTACGGAAATATGTAGTTTATTTAATGGGTTATATAACATTACTATAACTACTTCTCCTTGAACAGTTCTTCCTTTTTTGCTTATTTTTTTGTAATTTTTGGACATGTCCAAAAAGCAAAACTTGATTGCCTCAATTCCAGGAAATGCACAACTTTTCAGCTTCGTGTTTCGTGTTTCGCATTGGCAACAGGTCGTCGTTGTTACGGCTATTATGACGTGTCCTTGCACCATCAAACACACACACACACACACACACACACACACAAATACACACACACATATACACACACACACATAGAAATAACCTCTCTTTAAGTGATAAAAGCGATTCCATAGCGAATTATGACGCCAAGCTAAAAGCGTTAGCCATAATCACTTTGTCACACGCACACACACACATTGACACACACACACACACACGCACACATAGACAGACAGACACACACCAATACATAGACAATTTTGAGGACTCAGTTGGCAGTTGGCCACTAATTTACCTACGATATAGGCTAAATCAATGTGTTAAGTTGACTGTAAACGTTACATTCGATTAAATGCGGCTCTCGCACAGACCGAAAGCCTCTCGCTGTGCCACAGTGAAGCCTCGTGTGTGGTGGCCACCCCTGTAGAGTGAGGGGTGGAGGGTGGAGTGTTGCTTGCCTCTGTTCCTCTGCTGTGTGGGGCAGGTTCAGACTGACCCACTTATGTTTGTAGTTCGTCAGCCTCACATTGTTTTACACATCTCTCTCTCTCTCTCTCTCTCTCTCTGTCTCTCTGTCTCTCTTTGAACTGCTCTCTGGCCTAAAGAGCAAATTTCCCAGGCTCGTCTCGTTTGTTTTCGGCCCATTCGTGTGACAACTCGGCTTTTGCTTGGCCCAACTTCAGTTCAGTTCAGTTCAGTTCAGTTCAGTTTGCTTCAGTTCTTCGCCGACTCTTGAACGCAACGGACGTGCAACGCGCTTGGTTTCAACTTGCCACAGCTAACAGCGGCTAACAGCTAACGGGACTCGCAGCTGCCACATTCGGAGACACGTCTCGGCTCGGATCTCGTTACGGGTTACGGGTTACGGCTAACGGCTAACGGGTTACGGTTTACATTTTGCCGGACTCTTCTCCACTCCACTTCACTTCGTTCCTTCGTTCGCTCGCTCGTTCGCTCGTTGTGCTCGCATTCCCGTGGCCAGTGCCAAAATTAGCACGTGCTTTTGGCCAACAACCAAAAACAACAACAACAACAACCAAAAACAACAACCACAAAAGTGAGTTATTCCTTTGAGCGCGTGTGTTTTTTTGCATTTCTCGCGGCCAACTGCTGAAAATGTAAATGAGCAACAGCAACAACAACGTCAACAACAGCAACAACGTCAACAACAACAACAACTAATAAAAGAGCATCCACCAACATCAGCACCACCTGAACCACCTGAAACCACAGCTGTCCAACATAAAAGTCAGCTTAGAAAATAGAATAAAAATTCACAAATCTGCCAATTTTTTAGAAACTAAACAACTATAAAGCTAAAAGTTCAACAAACAACAAACTAAACATTTTGTTATTACATAATTTGCCTTGATGGTAATATTACTATCAAATAAATGGAATAGTTTACCAGCAATTAATTCTATAACGAAATTACAGAATTTATGACATGTTCATGCTCATGGGAATTTTGAATATGATTATAGGCAAATAGATCTTAAAGTTTATATTTTTTAAAGGTTAAAAAAACAAAAGAAATACGTATGTTTTTGAGATAATTTGTAAAATTATTTATTTAATTTTTTGTATTGGTTTAATTTTCAAAACAAGAAAAAAATAGTTATCGAAGTAAAGATTTTTGCTTAGCTAACAAGAATATTAAGAAATGGTTTGTGTATTTTGTTTATTATTTATTACAATTATTTTTGTGCTTTCGAACCCAATTTGATTATTTTCTTCAGCAAAATAAAATACAGCTAGTCAAGTAATTGTATTGACACAACAATAATGGCACATGTATATTATGTTGCAAATTTAAACTTTTCTTTGATTTCTAATGTTTGCTTAGAGCAACTTAAAAAAATATATGTTATATAAATATCTAAAAGCATTGGGCTTAACAATTTTTAAAAACTAGAAAAAGGCAATGAATTTCTTAATTTTTCAAAACAATGAATTCTCAAAATGTAGCTGTAATTAACAAGCAAGCAAAAGCGCATTTAGGCCAGCTTGTGTCTTGGCCCAGTTGAGTCGAGTCGGTTTTGTGGCAAGCGCTAAGCCGGGTTTGTAAGCCTTGCCACGTGCCACATGCCACAGACTCAGATTTAGTCTCCTAAGTGGCCTGAGTTGAGTGGAGTGGAGTTGAGTGGAGTGTCGTCGTGTCTGGCGGTTTGTCGCTTCGTTTACTTCAAAATTGTGACGTCGCTTCATTTCAATTTTGTCGCCAGTTTTGCGCTGTGACCAGCTCGCTCTCATTTTGTCCCAGTGTCCCAAATGACAGCCGAAAAAAATGTGCCATGAGAGCGTGTGTGTGTGTGTGTGTGTGTGTGTGTGTGTGTGTGTGTGTGTGTGGCACACTCCCACTACACACATTCGTAACTTTGAAGTGGAGCAGCAAAATGTTGGCATGCATCGCATCATTAATCAAATGTCAAAGCACGCGGATAATGCTCTACTTTCTCTCTCTCTCTCTCTCCCCCTCCTATCTCTATTGACTGCTCCCTGGATATAGTAATTGAATAACAGATCACAACTAATGACAAAAACACTTGCAGCCAGCTGTCAAGTCAAGGCAGCAAACTTAATTTGGTCGAGGAGCTGAAATTATTTACATATTTATTTTTAATATATTAATTTTTTATCTTTGCTAAAATCTGTTTTTAATTAAATTGAACGCCAACTAAAAGTAGACGACAAAAACATATCAGTAAAGATAAAACCAGAAATTATGATATAAAGCTAATAATTTAATTAAAACTGAAAAGGCAAAAAAATAAAATTGAAAAAAATATCAATTAAAAAGAATATCAAGGTTAATTAATAAATTACAATTTTGCATTAATTCAATTTTATTCATTTTCTTTTTTTTTTTGTTAGAAATATGCATGTTTAATATTACAACCAGTTTAAATGAGATAATTATAATTTAATTTGTTTTTAGTTCTTTATTTTAAATATTATATGTAAAATTTATGTAATTTTAAACTAATTAGAATAAAAGACAAATTGAAGAATATAAATTTGCGGAGATTGCCAGTGATTTCACACTCAACTGTCACGCTTCTGAAATCGGATTAAGCTTGCAGTTTTGTATCTTTGAGATACGCGTATCTGCAATTAAAAGTGAAATGCAAATTTGCGACTGAATCATTTGCTTAATGAATCGCAATCCGCAATTTCCACATGTTTGCTGATCAATTTGATTTGCGTGGCAATCACAACTGGGCGAATGTCAAGCCTCAATGTGGGGGATTAAGTGAAAATGAGGGGAGAAGAGGTGGAAAGTGTGTTGAAGTTGCACTTGACACAGTTTGGAGAAAAGGCCATTGAATTGGGGGACATTGATTAAGCACTTGATTGCGATGACTCGCAATTAAATCAACTCTGAGTTTGAATTAATTTCTAAATTCGAATGTCAGCATTTTATGTTATTCCAATGTACGACATGTTGTACAACAAGTTGAGCAACGTTGTAGGACGTTACAGCAACAGGACAATGGCAAATTTTTCGCTTGGTCCTTTTTATCGCTCGTCAAACACGAAGATTTTAATTAAAAGTTTAGCTCTCAACTCGCTGCCGGCGGAATTACATAATTGGGGCAGCTGCGCCGTGCCGCATGAGGCATGAGGCATGAGGCACGAGGCATGATGGATGAGCATAGAAATTGGATTCCGATGAGCAAATGATGTGGCACACAGTTAGTTGGTAAGCTTCCAGCTGGATTGCCACTTGCAATTGCCAAGTTACGAGTTGCGAGTTGCGAGTACGAGTATTTTCGGGTTGGGCTAATGAGACTGCAATTAGCATTGTGGCTGCCACACACACTGCCACACTGTCTGTGGCGCCACGCAGCCTCGGCCAATCAATGCCAATTTGGAGCACTGAAACTCACATTTTAATGCGTGAAAAATTGCAGTTATCGTCGCCATTTTCCGCATTTTTTGCTGTCGCCCAGTTTACTTTTTTCATTTATTTGCTGTTGTTCATTGTTCGCACTGATGTATGCATATGTATGCGTATGTACACACACACACATACACACACACACACACGCACACACATAAGTGGGCGTGGCACATATCTGGCCCTGCGGCAGCTGTTGCTGTTATCGCTGAAATGGCAGGTGCATCGCTTCAATTCGCACTCCAAATATCCCTTCAGTACCCCTCTCTTCGCACTCCTCTTCCTCCCCTCTCCCCACTCCTTCCATTAGCCCCTTTCAGATTGGGGCAGGTTGCTAACGTTATGCCAACGGCTTTGTCAGTTGTCGCATTGGCAGCAAAAAAACTATTTGGAGAAAAATCGACTAAGTTAGACCCTGTACTTATGCTGTAAAAAAGGGACAATTAAATATCAAGATAAAAAAAAATCAAGTCTAAACAAATGTAACAAAATTTTAATATAAATGATTACACAAATATTATCAAAAAATAAAATATCAAATACACTTCAAATACCAAATATTGTTTAAATAAAAAAAAATATTAACAAAATATTAGCAATCAAATAGAGTATATTTCAAATAGACTTTCAAAAATGTCATAGAAGAAAAACTGATAAAATTCAAAAATTACTATTAAATAAATTAAATGTGCTTATACAGAAAACTACATACCAAGTTTGGTGCCTCTAGCTCTTATAGACTATGAGATCAGACAGACAGAGAGAAATGTCTGTATCTGATCAAGAGTATACAATATATTTATTATGCAGGGTACAGGGTCTAAAATTATAAAAAAAGTGTGTCTCAATTTGATTACCTCCACAACAATCAGACTAGTGCGTTGGGTGGTTGCTGGTGGTTGGTGGTTGGTGGCTGGCGAGTGCCTTTTATTGATCTCAACTGGAATTGATAATAAATGCAGCATCGTTTTTGTGGCGCAACAGAAATTGTGAAATTCGTGCACTTCCTGGCAATAAAAGTGAGCGCAAAGTGAAGCCAAAATTGAGAAGGCAAAGTGTTAAAAAAAACCCAGCTAGCAAAAAAGTGACAAAGTGAAAAAGCGAAAAGGAAAATCAAGCGCAAGGACAAGCGAGAAGCGAGAGGCGAGAAGCGACAGGATAACAGACAGGACAACGCCGTCGGCAGTGCAAAACGCAAATCGAATCCAGCTGACATCCGTTCCGAAGATAAACAACAACAGCAACAACAACAGCAACCAAACAATCAACAGCCAAAAAAAATAACAATTGTTAATAAAAAAATACATTTGTTTTTAAAATTAAACAAAAGTCCATGCGAGCTGCGAAAGTGGTTGCAAGTCGCGGTGCGGAGCGGTGCAGCGGGTGGTGCAGCTTATTGCAGCTGCCCCAGAGGAGAGAGGGAGAGGGCCTGTAATGCCGGCCAACGGTGGCATCGGTGGCATCGGTGGTGCAACTGGCAACTGGCGGGGCAAGTGGGGCAAGTGCTCGACCCGCAGGATAATGGATTATTCGCAGACAAAGTGTTTGATTCTCTCGTTTCTGTGCGCTCTGAGTGCCAGTGCCGCTCGTGCCGAAGGCGACATCATATTCCGGATTGATCCCTTGGGTAAGCATGCCACATTCCACATCCCACATTCCACATCCCACATGCGGCATTTGCGGCACATGTTAATTAAGATTTCACAATCGGCCCAAATTTCTTGTGGCCATAAGCGGATAAAGTGCGAACATGATTAACTGTCCATCACCTGAAACTCCAAATTAATGTATTAAAACTCGAACAGTATGATTTTAATGCAAATACTTCACAAGATTTTGATGATGATGAGAAATAATACATAAATTGGGGAATTAATGTTTGCGCTCAAAACGAGAAACAAATATTACACACAATATAATTAGCCAATAAATACATTAAAAGAGAAAAATATAATTCATTTTCTACCGTAATTTTAGTAATTATATTTTAAAAATTAATTTAAAAAAAATATATTTCTTCATTTATATATTTTTTTTTATAAGACAAAATTCTTTATTTTATGAAAGTTGTGTCAAGAACAAAAAACTCTTAAAAATATACAAAAACTTATGATTTTTTGAACACTTGTTTTTAAAACAACTAAAACGATTTAAATGAATTTTCTTGATTTTTATCAGTGCAGAGGACTAGAAAATCCACACTGAAAAAAAACATATAATTTTGTCGTACTTCTGGTTACTTTAATATGAATGTTCCTTTTTTGTCTTTCCTACAAAAATACTCGACAGTCGCTTCATTTATTTAGCATGTTAATAGGACTCTCAACTTCCAGGATAAGCACGACATGTTGCAACATGTCGTATCCTGCCGCTTGTGTCACAACTGAGTACAACTGTCATTTTCCCCAAGGTCCTTAAATCTATTCACATTTCACATGCCCAAAACGAGTGTTTACTGAGTGTATTCACAAGATTTGAACAGACTTATAAATTCTCTGTGAGGTAATGTCCCCCCCCCCCTCTCTTTCCTTCACTCGGCTTTATTTAATGTCTTTAATGCATACAAAAATATTTCATAGCCCATCAGATACGAGTAGAAGAACGCGAGCTCATAAAATTTATGCTCTCAATTACGCAAAGTAATGTTGCATGCCTCGAGATTGAGGCAGGTTTCCCTTCCCCTTCCCCTTCCCCTCTGTTTACTTGTTCTTCCCCTTCCCCTTCTTCTTCTTTTGGCCACTTGTCGCTGATGTGTAGACAAACAGAAAAGTTTTTAACGCGACGCATTGCGTCCAAATGTGGCACAAACTCCACTTGCCACATCGACTGACAACAAAGCGCAAAGCGAGTTAAATTCTTACATACGAGGGCGGGCTGATAAGTTAATGGATTAAGTAGAAACAAGAAAATTATGCATAATCAAATTATAATTTTGTTTTTGACTCAGCTTAACCAAGTACGGTCACACTGTTTAATTTTAAATTATATTCATAGCGAAACCTTTTATTTTATTTATTCACATATATATATATTATTTTTGGTAAATTAAAAAACCCATTAGAAAAAATATAATTGATTAACTTTATTCGGTTTGAAAGCTTTTAAAAATGTTTTTTCGATATTGTAATATTATTGACTTATTATTATAACTAGTTTCATTTAAATATTATTAAGTTCTTTCCAATTTTAAGGCACTTAAGTCTCGATATTTTGACACTCTTTCCTCTTGACTTCTTTGAGCCCTGCAATAGATTGTTCAATTTAAATTTGATAAATATTAGATTGTAAATATTTGCTTACGAGGCAGTTGGTCATTATATCGCTTGCAGTTGGCCATGGCCAAGAAACATGAATTCAGGAACTCAAAACAGTCTTTGCCATCGCTGCCAAATGTGGCCTGTGAAAACTTGGGACATTTTATAACATGACAATTGCGTTTGGAATGCAATCGATTATCATCATAGAGTTCAAAGTCAACTGAAGAACTTGGAAATCTGCTATTGTCTTGATTGTTGGTTTTAACACGATTATCGACTTCCTGGTTGTGTTGATTGTCAAGCTGAATTTCGGGTGCGGAATCAAATCTTTTCGAAACTTGGCTAGCATCACTTAAACTTGGAAACACTTGCAACTCAGGCTCAAATGATTCGGGAACTCGAAACATATTGTCTACAACTGGTGTCAGAAACAAAGAACGCGTTGGATTTATTACCAAGCTGCGAATGAGAAAATTCTGTAGCATTAAAAGACTAACAGGCATTTTTGAGAATTAAATGAACACTTCAGAGCTTTATGAACAACTGATCTTTTTGCTGAATCTCATTTGTTTTATAGTCCCATCTATCTACTCATGATTAATTTTATAATTAATGCAAAATACTACACAAATAAATGACTACAGGTTATCGTGTAATTTAAGTACTAACTAATTATTTTTAATGTTCAGTAGCACTTATAAATAGAGAATCTTCAGTCGGAACTCGGTAATCGATCCTGAACTTTTAGTTGTTATTGTTGAGCTAAATTGGGTTTGAAATGGTAAACAAACAGTAATTACAATAGGTTTAAGTGTTTATTATATTCTGACATAATAAATAAGTAAATGACATTCGATATTTATGTTTGATTTCGTCTTAATGAACACCAGCGTTTCAGAGAGTAAAGGAGCTAGATCAACCACATTTGGCACTGAAACTTTGAACAATTATAATTCTGTAATTTGTTTAAAATAGCTACAGTTCAAAATGTATATAATTGAGTAGTGGGTAACTGTTAGTCGATGTTTCGACTATAAAGTGTTTAATTGTTAATTATAGATCGTGCTGCTTTTGCAAGCTTTTATTAGGTAGAGACGTGTTTGAGATCTTATTTATATCTTAATTTGAATACGACGCTGTAACTATAAGTAATTATTAATTATGGAATAAACAGCTTGTTGCTTATTATACAATGAGACCATTAAGTATAAGCAAAAAGCGTATAATGGATTTGTGCAAGTGTCTGTTTCATATACTATATGTAGATTCAGTATAAAAAGCTGAGTCTAAGTTAAATCGGTAGCATCATTCAAATAATGAGCTTCAAAATGTCTATATATTTAAAAGAGCTTCACCTTTCTTTTAATTCGGAAAGCACAATGAAGTTGAATGACCGCTGCATAAAATCAATTGTTTTCAAATTTAATTCCATTTAAAAAGTTCTGGTTTCATCCATAGGCCAATGACTTGTCAGTTCACCCTCGAAAGCTGAATTTATGTGTGGGAGTAAGCGACTTTCCCCCTCAGGGATCACAGCTGTCCAGGCAGCCATCCATACATGACAAAACACGTTCATAAATTTTGTTTTTGCTTCCGCCGAGTTGCAAGGCTTAAAGATGGATAAGCTGCGGATGGACGGACTGACAAACAGACGGAAGGACAGACAGACGGATGGAAATGTGCACAAGTTTTCATTAAGTATTAAAAAAGCTCGTAAAATGTCATAAACTTTTGTTTCCTCAGGATTAGACCCGAGGTCCACTACAAAAGCAACGGAGATTTCCCAGTCCACAGTTCTCAGTCCACAGTTCTCAGTTCTCAGTCCAAACCCAAAACTCAGAGCTGAAATCCCGGCGAGTCAGCAAAAAAAGGGAAAATGTTATGTCTACATTTTGCAGTTTACTTTTATTCCTTTCACTTTTGTATTGTTTGCACTTTATGAATGACTTGTTTCCGACTTTTTCTTGTATACGTATGAGCTGGTATTCGCTCCAGCATAATGATATACTTATCAAGAGGAAGAACTGCATTCAAAAGAGTTTGTTTTTAAACAAAACAATTCTAGAAAAGAACTGAGATGATCATAGGATTATACATTGGAATAGAATGAGATTCTAATGTAAGGAAACTTGAATTTTGAGATGTTTTTGAGATTTGGATGATTTGTAGTGTAATATTTTATGAAATACAAAAAAAAAGAAAACTATAATTAATTTAAAAAGCCTTGTATTCCGAATTGAATATAAGTTTGTCAGAGAAATGAGTCATCTGAGAACTTGTTCCGTAATAATATAACCATTTATTAATGTTTTTGAAATAAGCAAGAAATCGATATTGTTTGGTCATGTCCAATATGAGAAGGGTAAATATCAAATTTCATTTAATTAGATTTATTTGGACAGACGAGGAATTGAGTGGGCGCCACGCATTATATAGATACATATCAGGTTTTATAGGTTTCGGGAGCAAAGGACAAACGTCAATTTGGCCTGCGGGTCTCCTTTCTCTTTTCATTATTTTCCCTTTCTCCTTTCTCTATTCTCCCATTTTTGTGCCTCGTTTGAACAGCATCGACAGTGGCAAATTCCCATTTATTAAGCGAGTTAAATGGGACAATAAAATATGGTTGATGGAGGGGGCAAATCAACAGAACTTTGCATGAGCATCGACAGCGACAAGGACAACAGAAATGAAGGAGGAACAAACAGGACCAGCAGAAGAAGAAGAAGAAGAATAAGGACTAGAGCAACATCAAAGCAGCAAGTGCGAAAGTAAGGGTCAAGAAAGGAAAGGAGGAATGAGTTTCAGTCCAAGACTGAAACATAGATATACTTATATATATTCCCATATATATATATATTGGAATAAATCAAAACAAATCAATTTCTTCTGGGCCATTGACTCGGCAAACTCCCGCTGACAGTTTGCTTTCTTTTGGGCCGCATTCAATCGGGCTTTGGGCTTTGGGCCTTGGTCCTTGGCCATTGCAGAGCTTTCTCTCTAAATCGAATGTTGACAGGCGTTTGCCTCGTTGATTCCTTGACTCGTTGACTCCTTTTGGATGTCCTTGCGGAAGCGGATGTGCGGATAGTTGTAACAACTAAATTGGGGTTAAGCGAGCGTACACTCACAAAACATTTACTATATCTAAGAAAATCACCATATCATTTACATTGTCCCAAAACTGAGAAAATCTTTATATAAAAACAATTTTCTGAAACGAAATTCCTTAAAAATTTAAAATCTGTAATAATGAAGAAACATGTTTATATGTAAGGCACTTAAAAACAACTTCATGATTCAACGAATTCTTCTAAATATTAAGCAAACAAATTTTTTTAAATAATGGAATTTTCCTAGTTTTTTTGAGTGTAGTTCCATTTGGTCACAGAGTATTCAAAGCATTGGATTGTATGCGGATGAGCACACATTCGAACTATTCACATATACACTCATACTCACATAGAGTGAAATTGCGCATACGCCATGTTGACTCAATTGTAGTGTAGACTTCGTTGATACACCATAAATTCAGTCGCAGTTCGTGGATGAAATGCAGCTGATGGCATTCACTTGGGGGCAATGATTAATCTCTGAGTGTATTAGCTGAATAATGAATCATTGCAAATTAATAGATACTGCACATGCATAAAGTTCATGCTTAAATAAGATATGCCAAATGCGTTGAGAATTTACTTCAAATTTGGCCCAGTTGAAAGCCGTTCTTTGTCCCATTTTCTATGAGACCCTCATGGGTTTTACATTTAATTGAACACAAATACGAATACGAGTATTCCTACAAATATATGTAAATTCGAATTTTATATAAAAGAGTTTTTTGTTTGCGGTGCCGGATTTGCTGCCTTTGAGCCTGATGACAAATCTTGCTGTGGCATCAATATAAATATTCAATTGTTGTCTTATTTGCAGCAAGGACTCTGCCTGAAGGGCTGTCTGTCAGGGAGAGAAATGAGGAGAAGCAGAGAGGGGAGGGCAGTTCATACATTTAAATTATTCATAAGTATGTAAAACGTTGCGGTGCACATGCGGATAACACACAGAAAACCACACACAGACTTAGACTTAACAACATTGGTGAGCTTACTCAAAAAAGCAAAATTCATGCCCAACAGTTTTCCGTCAGCCCAACTCCCCTTCCCTTCCCTTCGCTTCCCCTTATACCGCAGGGCATCTGTCTGGACCGCTTTCAATTTCAAATCAAATAAAAAGTTTCGAAAGTGTGGTATCATCCAAGTGCCGCCCTGCGAGTGTTCACTGTACACAGTGTACACTGTACACTTCAAGCTAAGGCAAACCGCAAGGTCAAAGGGACTTTTGTGTGATTTTTATTGTTTTTTTTTTGCAGTTTTAAGCAACCCGCTGGAAATGTTTTCACTTTAAAAGGTAAACTTTTTTTTTGTGTTTCGTACACCACAGGAGGATATCTGGGAAGCGGGAGCTGGAATGGGGAATGATTCCGGATTTTATGAGCAAGGGCAAAGCGAACTTTTATTTGGATTCATTCCATACGAAAGTGATTCGATTGCTGAGCTCAAATGGCACCAATAAAAACTTCACGAGACTTTAGACTTTCGCTTCCTTCCGTCCGTCCATTGAGTCAAGTACTATAACGGAAGCATTTGAAAGTTTCCCTTCCCCTAGACTAGAGACCAGAGTTCCATTCCAGCCGTAAAGTCATAACAATTAATTTTATGTACCGCCAGCTGGCACAACTGAACAATCCGGGAGATACTTGAAAAAAATTGTGCAATTTGAGGAAAACTCGTAAGCATAAATAGTAATAATTTAACGATAAATAATTAAATATATATTATTGATATTTGCACAGCGGACCATCAACGAAAATATTCCTGTCGACAGGAGAAGTATCTTTGTCTTGAAAGGACGAGAATACTTATTTGAAAAGAAGCATAAATAAGTGTAAGAACTTTGAGACTGATGGAATACATTTAAATAATTAATAATATGTATTTTATTACGAAATATGTAAATGTTGAACCATGTTAATAGGTGATCTCGTATATTTTTGTGATTAGGACTATAAAGAAATAAACTGTGAACTGATTTATTTGCACAAAAGATGTATATTATTAGGATAGTAATTGAATACTTTAAAGGAATATACATACTTAAAATATTTGTATATTTGTAGAAAACATATAATAATCCAGACATCATCAAATATGATAGTAATTGAATGCTTTAAAATTAATATACTACTCATATTTGCAGTCAGGATAATTTGTGAGTATTTCTCTCTTGATGAAACTCGTGCTTGTACCCTTGATAAGACTCGTATCTGGTCAGTTCATCTAGAGATAGACGATGGGGCGATAGGCGAACTATTCTCTGGAGATTTATTGTCAGTGGGCGGCAACCTGCCATTTGGAATTTGGCTGCTGGCTATGGGCCAATTTCCAATGGCCGGCCAATGGTCGCTCCGTTGATTATACGCATACCATCTCGGTGTCTATATCTATGTCTATATAAGTATATATATATGTAGAAATAATTACGAGTTGAGAGCTGTGTTGTCCGTTGTCCGATGTCCGCGTTGCCAGAAGCGCAAAACGCAGCATTTAGATATAATTTATGGCTTGCAATATAAATCAGTCGGTTGCCCGCATTTTGGGCTGCAATATTCTCAATCTCAGCCCACCCCTCTCCACCTCCCTCCTCCTCCTCCACCCTAACTGTCACGCCCTCTGCCGGAGGCAGTCGTCAAAAACAAAACCAATTCGCCGACTCACAGTCCTTCACCTCCTTTCGCTCCCAAAACTCATTAGGAATATAATGCAGGGCGAGAAATGAACGGTGGCAGCCAAATTATATTCCATGCCCCTGCCCCTTGGCCCCATTGAGGCCCCCTTGCACCCTCGGTTTCGTCATTTAAATTGCTCAGTTGATAGATGGGCGGGCTCAATTAGTTTTTGCATCATTATATGTGATATTGCCGCAAATAATAGAAGCACGCTGCGATAAAACACGTTAGTGCGGATTTGTTGAGCTCCTAAGGCCAAACTCAGTGTTGCCTTACTAAATAAAGATTTTTAAATTTGCAGTCCCTTTAGTCTAGTTTCCAAAGGATACGCAGGAGTAGCTTCCGAAAATAGAGAAAATTAAACAACAGATGCAATTTTAATTTTTATAAATGCTTATAAACAGAGAAGTTAGTAGAGATATATCGAAGGTTCAACTCCCCTGTTTGTTTCAACTTAATTATTCTTCTATTACAATTTATACAACTTTTAGTTTCGTTTTTACTTGTCTGCAATTTCTTGCAAATTTTAACTATGATTAAAACATATTTTTGGCAGGACTCTTACAGCTGAAAAGTCTGCAACTTAACAACTTGGTTTCTTCCCCCAAATAACAGCATACCTCTCAGCAGTAATCCGAGTCTAGGGTATACGCAACAGCAGTGAACAAACTAAAGTATTTTACCAAGAATTTTGTATAATTTTCTCTAGCCGGAAGTCCGAGTCTCAGGAGAGACTATATAGTATATAGTACACTCTGCTCTGTTGGAAGAACACTGACTCGCTAAAAATGTGCACTTCTCGCCTTGTTTGAAGTGCGGAAGCGCATTTCTGACGGCATGCCACAGCCACGCCTACAAGCTACAGCTGGCCAACGCCCCTTGCCTGCCCTCCCTTACCCCCTCCCCTGGGGGTAAATATGTCTGAGCCGCTCGTCGGCTTTTTGCAGCGTGACGATGCCACAAAGTTTGCTGTTGCCACCTCTGGTGGAAGTCTTGCCTCAATCTACCCTCGGCAATTGTTTGCTCAGGTGATGTGGCGAGTGTTCACCGCATGGACTCCTTTTATGCTCCCCTCTTTCCCCACTCTTTCCTCTCTCTCTCACCTGGCATGTTGCAACTCCCAGCGGAGCTCTCAGTGAATACAACGGAGGCAATGTGGAAAGACAGCGTCCTGTCATTTTCAATTTAGTTCTTTGTTTCAGAAAGAAAAGGAAGCTCGTTTACGACTCTGGGGAATCTCGAAAGCAGCTACATGAATGGAGCATAAATAAATTGTTTAGAGTTTTGAGATGGGCACAATGAAGACATGACTTGGACATGTGCGATTATTAAAGTCAGCAGCATTTTATCAAAGCGACATTTCTTGTTATTAACTTGAAATAAGTATATTTAAATCATAAATTATTTTAAATTTCACTTATTTATGCATTTAAAGTGTGCCCTTGTGGGATAATTATTAAATACTTTAACAATATTTTAATAGGTGTATTATTCACGTACACATTATTTACGTAAAATATAAACTGTAAAAAAACTACTGCATACATTTAGGCACTTTCTTAAAACAGCCATAACGAGCGTTAAATTCAAACGATCTGAAAGCGATTAGATTTTATGACTTCTGTTAATAAAAGGGAATGTTTATCACCTAAAAAGGTATTCTATGTTTAAAACTGTGGGTATGATGTAACTTTTGCTGAATTTATAACGTGAAAAGGTGCAAAGGGATTTTTATCGACGCAATTTTCACTGAAAATTCTTAATTTTTGTGTAAAAATCTTAATGTTCCAATTAATTTGATATTCATCGTATTTTTTGTCTGATAAAGTGGTCTTATTTTAAACAAAATATTACGGGTGCACTAATATTGACTTTTAAAACTGTGTTTACTCAGTGTATTGTGTAAATGCTCTGCTTTTTTTTTTACAATCTTGATCCATGGCTAAATTAAAGTCAGTCCAATTTAATTGTAGCGAAAGCGATTGCGTTTAAGTAGAAAAATAATGAAATCATATATTATGAAATTAAAAATAAATTATTAATTTAAAATGCAATTTTCTCTTCCATTTCATGGACTCTGTGTGATGACTGTGGACTTCGCGCTGTTTAAATAAATAAATGAAATTTATGTGGCACACACACACTCACATTCGCACTCACTGTGGATGCTGCACGTGGCACGCTCTTGTAGCTCTTTTATCGGCCACACTGCGCACATATCAGAAAGCGGCCTGTGATACGGATCAGGTGGTAATTGCTTGCCCGCGCGGCACCAGCATCTCAATTGAATTTGCCCAGTACAACAAGTTCGTGGCGAAAGGTAAGTGCCCCCCCTCTCTTATCTGTTGCCCCTCTTTCCTCTCTAGAAGAGCATTTATTCTTGACACGTCTGCCATTTCGTGCTTTATGTTCCATCCACTTGTACAGATGGCTACAGCATCGAGGAGCTGTGTCCCATCTCCGGCACCGTCAGGCCCGAGATCCGGGGCAAGGCGAAGCATTTGCTGCGCGGCTCCATTTTCGGCTCTTCGTCGCAGAAAGTGCCCGCCAATCGGTATGTGAACGGCGGCTATGCCATCGCCATGGAGGTGCCTACTCCAGGTGCCATCGCCGCAAACACGAGTCCAACTGGCACCGAATCTTCAACGGATGATGCCCAGAATGGCGACAGTTCATCCTCCTCGTCGGAGAACTGTATGTGGCCCAATGCTCTCCAGGTAAGCAATCTCTCTCCTCCTATCCCCTTTCTCTTTCTCTTTCTTTCGCTTTTCGTATTCCATTTTGTTTACTTGTTTCGTGAGCTGTGCCAAATTAATGTGACCATGGAGATTAAACAAGTGTTGACAACGATAATTGAATTTAACACCGAGTGCTCCAAAATAATAGACACATTCAAGTGGGTCGATTCAACTTGGCAATGAGTTCAGTCAACGAACTCCAAAGCGGCTTAAAGTCAGGAGCAAATTAAAAGGAATATCTTTGGGCATGTTGAAAGACTCTGCAGATTGTTTTGATAAAGCAAAGAAATATCTATTCAACTTCTTAAGGATATTTGATTTATTTAATAACAAAGCATTTCTATTTAAGTTATATTATTTATAGTTAAATAAAGGTTTGTGTGTTAATTTAATATGCTATTCATGAATTGTTTGCAATCACAAAACTTTTTCATTATTTAAAAGTATAAAGGATTAAGAATTTCCTGTAATGACATTTCAGTGTAACCATGGAATTTCCTGGTACCAAGAATTCACGGTTGAGACCTTTAAACTTCCAGAATGAACTTTAATGGGATCTTCTGCGTAGTCAAGAAAATGTCGCATGTTGTCATTTAATGCTTCCAAGAAAAACTGAAATGCTTATGACAATTTTCTCGAATTTGCCCAATTAGGAGAAGGCAATAGACAACGAGAGAGGGAGAAAATGGGAAGGACTGCTCTGAATCTGAGTCTCTTCTCATTTTGTCTCAGGCTGTCATTTTGTCATTATAAATTCGCCATGTCTGTTTCGAGGGGATAAGGCATAAGGGAATGCGTTCTGTCCGAATTCCCAAACAACGCTTCCAATTCATTAAGCATTTCAGTTTGCCTTTTTCGACATTTTGGATGGCATCCTTTGAACCCAAAATTCATTCACAGCGGACAAAATCAATTTAAATTTAGAGAGAATTCAACAATGTAGAAAACAATACAAGACAGCTGAATTCATTTTGTTTTTTAATGTTTGTTAAAAGTGGCATTTGGCAGTTGCCACATACATAGACACATACACACATACACATACTTATGTGAAACACTGTGAGCAAAGAAATTGACAAAGGCCCAAAGAAAAGTTGCCTTTTTTTGTCAGGCAACGGCAACGGCAACGGCAACGGCAACGGCAAAGTCAATGCGACCCACGCTGAGTTGGGGCCAAGATTCCTGCACGTCCCATGGGGTATCATTAGGCCGCTGACAGCAATCCCCTCGCTCCGTCAGTCCCTTATTCCTTTATTCCCGCTGTCTCCATCACTTTCCCCTTCAGAGTACGCGTCAACATGACGCTTCGCTAAAAATGGCAACCGCAGCAAATAATTTCTCGCATCGTTTTTGTGTCTCGTTTTTTGCCGCCATTGTTAGACCCTGTACCTACAATATTCAAAAGGTTTACTATGTTTTTCATGTGTTTAATTGTTTAATTACAACTATCTACAATATATATATTTTTGATAATAGTTTCCATCTGTCTGTTTACACGAATCTTGATATAGTCTCCGAGAGCGCCGTGAACAAATTACCAGAGAAATTTTAGTATTTTTAAACCGTAATAATTCGTAAAATATTCTTGATTCTGATACTTTCTACTTTTCGGCATCACAATTTCATTTATCATAATAATTAAATTTCTAATTGTGGTTTCTAAATTACATTCAAAGTTTAGTTATCTATGTTTTATTTGTTATTATATTTCTACAATAAATCGTTTCTCTTAGATTTAGTACAGGGTCGCCTACAGTCTGGTTCACTCGACTGTTGCTACTCCAACTAGTTAGAATTGTTGTTGTCTCCTCGCTGTTCGTTATGCGTTGTTTGTGCTGCTGTCTATATGTATATAGTATAGTATCTCTGCAGGGTGTTGTTGTCGCCGTTGTCGTTGTTATTAAATTTTTTTGTGACGACTCGCCGGACGAGTCCGTCGGCTGACAAAGGCGACAAATCTAAACCTGCTGTCAGACATTGAGGCTACCCATCTGTCTGTCCTTCCGTCCGTCCATCTGTTCCTCTGTCCTCTTTCTGGGCTGTCAACACAAGATAGTGAAAAATAACTTGAAAATAAACAGTTTACAGTCGCGCTGCGGATTACGAGGAGGCGCAAATATTCGTGTGACATCCATAGTTGCCACTCGCCATTTTCATCTGCAACTACAGCTAAATGTCTGTCTAAATGTCGCAAATCTGTCTGTCTGTCTGTCTGTCCATCTGTCACACTAAATAGAACAGTAAACAAAGCTGAATTTCTAACATAATTCTGTGAAAAATGCACATCGTTAGCAACAATGCGGGCTCTGATTGAATGGACGACAGGCATCATGGCTGTAACGAATGGATTAACAATCTGTTTCAAATGAAATTCTCTGCATAGGTAGATAAGGTAGCTATGTATGTAATCTATATTAATAAAACTTTTTATTAACAATATGTTTCAACTCAGATAAAGTACATAGGTAAATGATGTAGTTATGTACGTAATTTATATTAATAAAACTCTGACTGGCTGCCTGAGCCACTAGTAATGGAGAGATGGCACCAAACGGTAAGAGCTAGGAGGCTGATATTTTCACACAGCATAAATTTTAGTTTCTAGTGTGCAACTAAATATTTACTGCAAGTGGGTTGAAATCATATCTGTTCCAACTCAACTCCAACTGTAGTCAGGTAGATGAAACAGCAGTGTAAGTTATGATATTATAAATGTCACAGAGTAGACACAGGCACAGCTCAAAGTTAAACTCGCACCGACAACGGCAACGGCAAATGTAACAGCAACACAAACTAAACTGGGAAACACTTCAATTACATTTTTAATGCAAATATTTTATTTCAATTTGTAAAAGTTTACAATTTCCGCCCAGTTCCTGAACTCGTTCACTTTTCAGCTTCTTCTGTTTGCACACCCAATACACGAGAAGCAAGAAAAAATGGAGAAAAAAAAAACGAAAAGAAAAGAAAGGAAAATTCGAACTGAAAACTAAATTGCAACTGATTTTTCTACTTTTTTTGCCCACTCTCATTCCCACTCTCATTCCCATTCCCATTTCTATGTTGACAGTACTCGCTGCTGCAGACCGTCGTGGAGGCTTGCCAGAAGAAGAAGCACTGCAAATTTCACGGCTCCCCGCAGTTCTACGGACTGGGCGCCAGCGGAGTGGGCGATTCATCCGGCACCAGCAGCTATCACAGCAGCACGGCCAGCTCGAATGCAATCAGCAGCGATCCCTGTCCCAAGCGTCGCAAAATCGTTGAAGTCGCCTACAAATGTCGCCCATGTAAGCGAAAGTTTTGTTTAATTTGCTTGAATTTATTGGGCGTACGACGAGGGAAACACACGTAAAATGGCTAACAAATTCCCTCAGCTGCAAGCTCTATTACTCGTACGTATACGTAATATGTACACGTTACGTATACGTATACGTAACAATGGCAGCGCAAACTGTGCTGAACTGAATCTCGACTCGACACGACTCGACTCGACTCGCCGGAATCGACACATAAACGTCCAGCCGAATGAGTTGAGCGAGTGTTGACTTTATCCGGACTTTGGGTTTTTCGGATGGTTTAGCATTTTCGGGTAGTGTATTTGGAAGGAAGAACATCGTAGTCCGAGTATCCAGTCGATGCCCTCGAGTTCACATTGCGCTGTACATGGCATCGATATTTTGGCCAAACAAAACTGACAGACGACTCGGAAATAGGAGCAGAGACAGAACGAGAACGGGAACGAGAACGGGAACGGGAACCAGAACCCAGACAGCGAGTTTAGCGAGCTGTCGTGCGTTCCAAAAATGCATTCAGGTGGAATGGAGGCATCGGCACTAGAAGTCCCAGGGGAGTGAATTGGGGATCAAATTTCGACTGCAAGACTTGGCAACTTTGCCCTCGAACCTCGCCTCGAACAGTCCAATCGCATTTGGACGTGCTTTGTGTAACTCGAAAAAACATTCACGATACAAAATTAAGTTTCCATGCAGCACACGGCACATCAGAATCGAGGGAGGAGGCAGAGGCAGAGAGGAAGAGAGTGAATGGTAGGGAAACTGCACCCAATGCTATTGTCGAATGAATATTTGAATGCGGAGCCAAAGTTGGCGAAATGATGCGCCAGAACAGAACAGAACTGAACCGAACCGAACAGAGCAGCAGAGAAGACAGAAAATGAGTAGCTCGTGACTTTCAATTACAAAGTTCTGAATCATTGATTACTCTTTAATCAGCGAGAGTACGAGTATGACATTATCTTGGCAACCGACAACCAACAACCAATACCAAGAACCAAGGACCAAGAACCAAGAACCAAGAACCACATGGATGCAGCTCCAAATTATTGAAATAAGCAAAGTGGGGAACAAAAGAAAATAAACGAAAGAAAGAAGGAACTTTCGCTAATGAGTAGACCTTTTTGGGGGTGTTTCTGTTGTTGATGTTGACTTGCTCTGAAATTGACTTTGTTTGGAATTATTCTTTCATCATTTCACTAGAGTATATGAAGTTTGGGCACAGTATGTAACTGGTATAATCATCCAGCCAGATGTAGTCTTCTTTGTATGAGACAGTGAAAGAGCTAGATGCACGAAATTTCCTATGTAGCTAAACTACTTACATATGCATTTAATTTTAGCTATTGAATTTTATTATTAAATTGACAAGGAAATCAGATACGTTTTATTAAAGTTATGGCAGTTGGAAAAAGTGTCCAGGGGTAACTAAAGAAAAAGTGGACAGTATGAAATTTACATTTTATATGCAGAATCGAATAAGAGCTAAACTAGTGATCAAATTGACATTCCGCAAGGAAATCAGTTGGGTCTTCACAAAGTTATGCGAGCTGGAAGTATTTGAAATAGTGTCAAGGCTTGATTTTTTGTATAACTCAAAGCTGTTGTTTGCGATCTCCTTACAGATGAGTTTCGCAGCAAGGTGGCCTGTCACAACGATGTCGCACAGTTGGAGTGCAACCCGTACTCAAGGATTGCCGTGTACAGCGCCAGTTTCGGACGCACGGAGTATGAAAGCATCCAGTGTCCTCAGCCCCAGGGAGTGCGAGAGGAGAGTAAGTATTGTGCCCTGTCCCAAAAGAAACAAGTGTTGAATTGCATCAATCACTGACTGTACTATACGGTACTGTACTGTCTGCCCTCGATAGCGTGCCTGGCGTCGTTTGCCACGGAGACTGTGATGCAAATTTGCCACGGACGAAGGCGTTGCAACCTGGCGGCAGATGCGAACACCTTTGGCACTCCGTGTCAGCCCAACTCACGAATGTATCTGAAGGTTGTTTACACATGCGGTAAGTAGAGCGTGGGAAGAAAATCACTACCTTTCTCCCCTTCCCTGCTCACTCCCTTTTCCCACCTTTTCCCACTCACTTTCCCCTGCCACTCAGAATGATTTAGGACGCGCCTTTGTTGGCGCTTCTCATCACATCGCGCGTCAAGGCGCAAGATTGATGCCCGGTGCTTGGCGTTCCCTCTTCTTCTACTTCCACTTCCACTTCCACTTCCACTTCTTCCCCTTTCTCTTGCTCTTTTTCAAATCTACACTTTCCCCACTGGTGACTTGGTCGCGTGATTTATGTTGCTCGTTTGGTGGGATCTCTCTATGTCTTTGTTGCCACAGTGCCCAAGCAAGTGCTGAAGGAGAGCAACGAGTCCGAGGTGGAGGCCGACGAAACGGAGGACTTTGAGGGCGACATCAACGACCTGTATGACGACGAGCTCATCTACAAGGAATCGGAGGCCATTCCCAAGCTCTACAGCAATACCACGAAAACATCACAGGCCAACGGGACCAACAGCACTCGACTGGCAACTAACTCGAATCCAGATGGCATTCAGAGCGTGACAAACGGCTCGCTGGATGCTGAGACCGGCGATGGCAGTGGCGTCAATCCCGTGATGACGCACAGCTCCGACCTCAGCCTGGAGGGTAAGTCTAGCTCCTATTTATCTCCATTCTCCGTTCTCCGTTCTCCATTCTGCTAGTTGACCATTCAAGCCACCTTTAAAAACAATTGCTTACATTTGCAATAATAAATTGGTTAGAGCGTTGCACTTGAGTGAGCTCGACAGTGAAATACTCGGTCCTTGATGACAATAAATTCACGGGCGGAAATGCTGGTCAACACTTGAAAGTTATCTGTCAAATAAGTGTTATTCTCGGAGATGGAGAATAAACTGCACCAAGTTTCCTACTAAATTTGTTTTCTGCTGTCATTGCTCAAGTTAAACTTATTTTTATTGCACTTTATTTTCACACATTTATTTTGGCACTTATTTTACATTAAGTCATATTGCTTTATATCAACTAATAATTTCATTGAGCAAATTTTGTCTTTATAGAAAATCTCTACCTCAAACATAGGGGATTTCATTCCCAGCAGAACAAAGTATCTGCTGGAAGAGATTTCTGTGACAGCCGTGAATATCTTAGCTGTAATTAATTGCAAAAAAAGGGAAAATGCTTCCGGGACTCGAGTCCACATTAAAGCCAATTTAACGTGGGTTTGAATCAAATTATTGTCACCCAATTCGTTAGCTGTACGTAGCTCTTAAAATTTCTGAGACTCGACTGTTAAAAACTCTGAATACTTTAGGGGGTCAATGTTACATACACTGGCACAAAGTTATCATACTCCTGGGTTCCTTGGGCTTAGAGTGCGAGTATAGAAAGTAACACAAGTAAGCCGAAGACCCCAGTTAGTCTCTGGCTTTGACAGCAGCTGGCCTTATGAAACTCAGAGTCCGGGAGCAAAGGCAGAGGCGGAGGCACAGGCCTAATCCCTCAGAGGGACTCGCAGTGAAACGGGGCGAGTCTGACATTTGTGAATGGCAAATGTTGTTTACAAACAAACAATTTTAAAGTCAACTTAAAGTCAATTTGGGGGCGTCAAATAAGGGACTATGCAAATCCTTGGCTCAGCTTGGCTCGAATGAATTTTCTTTTATTTTTTTAATAATGATATTCAGGATTTCCTAACTCTATTTGCCATTTGCATTTCGCATTGTTGTTGCTTTATTCACAGACGACCAGCAGCGTTTCTATTTGTATCTGTTAATCGTCGGATCGGTCGGAGTTCTCTTCTCCATTGTCATCGTCGCCACGCGTCTCGTCCTCCAGAAACGGAGGATGGGAAGCGACTCTCACTCCAATTCCTCGACGAAGGGCGGAGGCACCGGAGGATTAGCCGATGAGACGACCATTCCCAGTGGCTTCAACGACACCATCTCCGAGATAGACGCCGACATTGATCTGACCACGTCCATTCCAGTGCCCAGCGTGTCCAAGAACGAGGTGAGTTTCTCTTTTCTGTCATCCTTCTCAGGTATTCATCTCCATCTCAACTTCCTTGGCAACTGCAGAACTATATAACCTATGCACCTGCTGGAAGTCTCTATGCCAGCCTCGCTCCCAGTCAGTTGGGCTCAGTTGGAGCCACGGGAACAACAGCTGGCCTGATTCCCAGCTCCCTCTTGGTGGGAGCTCGACAGTCGCCGGATCTGATCGGCATCTCGCCCAACTCCTATGTGGCCACCAGCAGCGCAGGCACTGTTAATCCCGGCCAGGGACAGATGACGGGCATCCTCGCGCCAGCCATTGTGATTGGCGCCAATGGACCCGGAGGCCATTTGCCCGGCAGCAGCGGCATAAGTGAGTATCCAAGTCCTTCCGTTTCAAAAAAAAAGAGTAGAAAATAAAAAATATATTTAAAAGAAAAACATTTTTTAAAAATGATTTTAAAAATGTGTAGCTCCATTTTTATTTAAGGTGACACAATAAATATCTTAGATCTTAAATTATCATAAATTTTAAAAGCAAAAAGATAAGGAGATAAGCTAAAATAATAATTACTATTATACTTAGTTTTAAAATAATAATATTACTTATTTATAACTGTAATTTAAAAATCGTAAAATATTTATTAAACTTAATTGCCCAAAAATAACATTTATTTTGATTTCGTTTACGAAAACTTAAAAGCTTTATTTTTAACTGAACAAAGAATTTTGAGTATTTTCTGCAATTTTTAAATTAAAAGCAAATTATTATAATTATTATTTATTATTGTTTTATGTAATTTACATATGTAAATTTAAGCGAATTTCCTACACATTGATTTCCTTAACTGAAATTGGGTAGCATAATTATCTTGTGGGTGTCCGACTCTTGTGGTTTACAGACACCATGGTCCCGATCACCTCACTGACTCAATACACGACGGCGCCCACAATCCGAGGTGGCTACCTCATCAATGCCGAGAGCGTGGGCGTGCTCCAGAGGCCGAGCAGCACTCCGACCCCGCCCTCGTCCTTGGCCAGCGGCTCCCCGGCGCATCCCTCGGCCCAGCAGACGCCGACGACGTCGCCCTTGGCCATGACACCGCTGAGTCATCCACAGACATCCACATTGAGACGGGCAAAGCCGGGCACGGCTGCCATGCTGCATCCCCAGCTCTCCTACGATGGCACGGCACCAAGGACTTTGTCAACTGGTCTGTCCGTCAGCTCGCAGTTCTATTACGGATGACCCAACTCGACGGATTGCGAGCCTCATGTCTATACCACGGCCATCAGTGTGACCTCCCCCAACGTCCAGAGTTACGCCAGGCAGAATCTGCCAGGCAATCCTCCCGTTGACTCCGAGGTGCCCTAGCTGGAAGCCATCAAGTGTCCAACACAAGACAATACAAATCCAAATCCAAATCCACAGGCGATGAGTCCAACCCCCGAGCCGGAATCGGGCGAAAAACAACAACAACAGGTGTGTACGGAGTGAGAGAAAGAGAAACAGTGTATGATGATAATGTCTGGTTTTAAAAAGAGATCTATTAATGATATGGAATAAGTATATACTCATAAATACATATATTCCAATGGACGAGCTTCCTGCAATTGTAAATGCAACAGACAGACAGACGACAACTTGAATTGTTCTAGGATAAATCTCTGTGTCTCATAGCGACTTTTTAGGATAGCACAATATTTAGATTAAGCTCAATAAAAACGCGTTTGTCTGTGGCATTGAATTTTCCACATACACCAATATTTTAATTAAGAAACTTCGAATGGTTTTCTTCTCAAACAACCCCAAAGTGTTTAGTCTTAAAGCAACATAAATGATGACAAATTGCGAGAAGCTCATTTGATGTTATCAATAATGTAAATACATGCATAAACATAAACACAAGAGGAAGATGAAGAGGGAGAGGGAGAGGGAGAGGAAGCAACAACATCCTAAAGAACAACAAGCAAACAAGAATGTGTGTTGGGAAACTTGTGTGTTGTCAGACCTCCAAACAAATGTACTTTCAACATATTCTCGCATGTGATACAGATTCTCTCGCATCCGCCATAAATTTCACGATATTTCCATTTCTTGAATCTGAATCTTCATAATTGTCTACACATCAAGTAAATATGTGTGTGTGTGTTTGGGTGTGTGTGTGTGTGTTTGTGCGTTGTATGAGGTGCTAAGCTTGGTAAACGCTTCATTTCGAGGGGTAGTTGGAGGGAGCGGGAGAGGGAGAGGGAGAGAGTAATCCGGCATGCCACATAAGCAAAGTCGCATCATAACTCAGCGCTGCACAGTGGGAGAAATGCATAATCTACCGCATAAAAAAAACTATCTTCGAAATCGAAATATATTATGAAATTCAATAAATTTTCTAGGATCACATAATTTTAGTTTTTTTTATTTATATTCTGACTTAATATCTGATTTAATATATAATTTCTAAAAATAAATTTCAACAAATGTTCTTAAAAATAAAACTCGATTCTAAGACCACTTACTTTTTAAAAAATTCAGTCTAGAACTTTTATTTTTTTGAATTTAAAATATTTGAACTAATATTTTAAATATTTAAAACCCGTATTTTTATCAGATTATTTAAATAAAGCAAATTATATTGATTAGTTACATAAAGTATAAAAAATCAAATTCATTTGAAAACAACAAAATCAAACTTCGAATATTTGAAATAATATAAGCTAGATTGCCGGTTTTTCCCACTGTGCGCTGTGTTCAACTTGTCGTATGAGCGATTTCGCCTGTGTGCATAATTCAGTGTGTATTTCGGATTAATGCGCTACAAATGGATGAGCGTAATTAATATCCGGCCCCGAACAAAGGTCAAAGGAAGGATCTGGTCAGCGAGTTAAGTAATGGATTACCTCAACGTGCAAGGTGAAGTAGCTTCAGTGTGTGTGTGTGTGTGTGTGTGTAAGTGTGTATATATATATGTATCAATGTGTGTATGTGAGTGGAATATGAAATGCTGCAGGCAACATTCTAGGTCATAGTCTATAGTCTACAATTGTGAATGTATTTTCATTTGCAGATCTATAAATTTAAATAGAATAAATATTAGTGTATGTATCTATGAGTGTGTATATATATAAATAAATAAATGATAGTTAATTACGAGCATGTTTACAAGTGTATTTCTGGTCTTTTCTCATGACTTGGTTAATTTTGACGTTATTGTTTCGAATGTCAAGTGCCTTCCTGGTTAGCATTTAAGTGAGTACTTCTGTATAATGTTTAAATTGGAGTGCATCCAATAAAACTGTATAATGTACATAGAGATAAGTAAGAGCCAAAACTACGAGTACTCGCTAACTCGAACGAGTACTCGTGCAATAGATACGCGATTCGTGTTTCAATTAGAAAAGCCCCCAATTAGCCACTGTGTAAATACTCGTATAGAAAAAACCTTCCACAAAATTAAGCAAATAGAGAAAAGAAAACTCGTATATAAAAAGAACAAAAAACTAACTTTACTAACTAGCCAATAGCTTGATTGGGTTGATAGGAAAATAAAAAGAGAAGGAAACTCGAGGAGTGACTCAATTAATAAATAATAATTAAAGCATGTTCACAATAGAAAAAATGTTATTAACTAAATGTAAATAAAATATTAGTGTTGCGCTCAAAGAAAATAAATTAAAACAAAAACAATGAAAAAATAGATGGAAAATAAAAATGATCAAATGCTAAATGCATTTTGAATTAGTCATAGACACTTGCACGAGTGTGTGAGTGTGTTAGTGAATGGAAAACCTATTCGTAAATGAAATCATTAAAAATACATAAAGGCGCATTAATTAAAGACCCAAGAGCATTATGTAATAAATGGTATGGTACATTATAGTAAAATACAGAAAATGTTGAATAAATAATAATAGGCGGACAAAGTGTTGATGAAAAATCAAAGCGTAGCATTAAGTTTCAACTTTCAACTAAACTGTAAAATATTATTTTGATTATAGTTTTTCCACTTATGCATCGCACCTTTTATACATTTCATTTTGATTACATTAATATATAATGAATAAATAAAAAAATACTAACTGAAAATTCTAATTAGCCTCGAGCTTTGTATGTAATTTTGGGTTCGGGTTTCGGTTCGACATTGCTGGTCATAAAATCAGAGATTAGTAGTTGGCCTAAGTAACTTAATCTGCGTCGATGTTTGACCGCGTTTATTATTATGGTATTGTATTGTATTTCTCTAGATAATCACACAAACTACGATTACGCCTATGAATGTAGATGAATCCTGGGTAAGCAGGCAAACAGTATTCTAAGTAGTTAATTTATATTCGGATGCGAATTAACGAAGCGTGAATGAAATCAACTCACAGCTAAGTGCACGCCTACTACAGACAGGACTTTTTCCAGGACTCTGCGAAGGAGTCAAAGAGTAAAGCAGCCAACAACCAAAGAGTAGAGGAAGTGAACTGTTTGATTAAATTTGTTGGCAGCGCCAAATTTATGGGAACACCATGAGCTTCGGCTGCTAATTGGTTTATAAATTAGACTTTCAACGGAACATTAAGCCAGACATCTCAGCCAAATAAACCCACCACACAAAATAACAGCAACAGCAACAGCAACAAAATAAAACAAAACAAAACACAATTTTAATCAATATTTATTGTGCAGCAGCAACAAAGTGAGAAACATTGAACGAATCTCTTAATGGGTCCTGTGAATCTACTAAATTCAAATGGATTAAATTGATCTTATGGCATATTTATACAAACAACATATAGCAATTACAACTGAAATTCTCTAAGCACTCAAAGGGTTTCAAAGCCGACTGAATATGAATGTTGTACATACTATATGTTATTCGAGTATTGACAGGCTCAAGTTTATTGTTTGAGTGCAATTTTAATGACATGATTACACACAGCAACAAGAAATTGTCTAATGAAAATGATAAATAAATTGTCTTGGCAATTTTAACGAGCATATGTATGTTTATTAAGGATACAAGTACTCAGCCATTTTATTCCAAAAGCAGCTTAAAGTCTTTCTCTCTCTCTCGTTTGTCGATTGACTCTTTAAATGGTGAAAATATTAAATTGCATATAATACGCAAAGTTAAGTATTATCCGGCTTTAAATAAATTGTAAACTCTGCTGAAACACAGCAGTGAAATAAAATTTAAATGGAGCTGCAGTTGTCAGGACGACATTAATCTGAGCACTTTGGTAATTAATTAAAGTGCGACTTTTTCACTTTTAAATGTAAGATTGACATCGCACTCGTATCTCATTCAGTTCGAGCTATTTTGAGTACTCGGACTTCAGCAGTCGCTGAAATATAATTAAAGATAATGTTATGGGCTTTATTAATTAATTTGTGGAAATGAGGAAACATGCCACGACCAAGGAAACTCCACACTCCATTAGCCAACTTCACAGCCAACTAAGTAAGTATTTTTGGCCAAGTTTTGCCAGCCAACTTTCAACTTGCAACTGCCACATGGGACTGTAATTACTTTCGGTTGTACCCCGAGGAGTTCTGTCCCATTGCGTGTTGTTTATGTTGTTTAGATTGAGCCGCTGACTGGGCCGTAAATAAGTAGCTCGAGTTATCATCTGAAGTGATTTCGAGCACAATGCGAGCAAGTCAACTACATGGACAGCGGATTTGCCTACTTTTAATCACATTAATTCCATTTTGGTATTCCACTTTTGTCGCCCACTGTCCAACCGTGCATCAACTGAGTTTTCGCACTGTCACGTATGTGCGAATGTCAACGAGAACTGACAAAGGGAAGGGAGGGAGGAGAACAGGGAGGAAAAGGGAGAGAGGTAACTAGATAAAATACCTTGCTGGAATTTCATTACGTCACTCGGCTACAGTCACTTGATAATTCTGTATCCATTGTCTCCCAGTCTCCCTCTCCCTCTCCCTCTGTGCACTTTAATATGTTCTTAAATGAAAATCAATAATTCATAAAACACACATATGTATGTATGTATGTATATATGTGTGTGTGTGTTTGCGTAAGTACTTTTAAAGCAAGTTTCCCTGTCCTCGCAAGTCTAACGAAACTTATGATAATTTCCTTTCCTTTGTCAAACTTCTGGATAATGCAAAAAGTCAACCAGGCTTGCCTTCGACGGAAGCACACTCGAGATTCTTTTCATTTTTCGCATGGCCGAACCATTAAATCGATTATACATATATCCATATGTGTGTCTGTGTGTGTGTGTGTGTCTGTGACCTTCTCTAGGCGATTAAGATTGCACCTTTTCATTTCAAGTACATCATTTATTTTCTTCTTTTTTTCAGTGGCTGTTGATGAGCTTCAAATTGAAGGCGCTTATGAGCTGTCATAACAAAATCTTAAAAAATATATATAAAGTCTACTTTTGGGCGGCTTTTGTTGGGAAAGAAAACTGACTAGCAAAATGATTGTAGTTAATTTTAAATATATATCGCAAATATCTATAAATTTTAATGACAAATGCTTAAAAAAAGTTAACGTTCCTAAAAATTCAGAGATTATATTATGCGGACATCTTTTAGGAGTCAAAAAACAGGTAATATAAATGAATTTTAAATTTCAGCAAAATAATTATTTTCTGTCTTTTTGAATACAATAAATGTATATATTTTATACCTTATTATTCAATTTAAAAATATGTTTAACTATTTTAATTAATAAAGAGTCTTTCAAAAGCTTAATAAATTTATTAACTATTAAATATAAATATAAAGGATATAAATATTAAAATATTAAATAACAGTCTATGTCTAGAACACTTACAATTACTTACAATTAATTTTTAAATATTCTAATTGAAATAATTTATAACTTTGTCTAACATTAACATGGTGTGTTTTTTGCTGTTCGTCCTTAAGGCCTTGGCAATTAAAGCTGTTATTAGAAGCTTTTACATTTATTAAGAGCCCACATAAGCCAGTTGCTGAGTTACCGTGTCCACTCGCAAGGATATGCAAATGAGGGAAAATAAGAAAGTCCTTCCTGTCCAGTAAACTTGCACTTTATTTCCATCATTTTTTTTGTGTTCACTTTCTTCACTTTTGTGGCGAATTCTAACCAAATGCCAAAAAAACACACACACCACAGATGACGACAAAAAACGAAAAAGGGCACAAGAAAAATGGCTCAAGCTCAGCTGCAGAAGTTCGTTAGCTGTTAGCCGTTAGCCGTTATAGCCGAGTATTTCGCGGGTATTGCCTTGGCCAGAGCAGATGAGAAGAGGAAGAGCCGGAGCAGGAGCAGTCACTTGTGTTGTCCTTCGGTACAGCTGAATAAAATATGAGTTGAAGGCAAAGTTCTGAACGTTCTTTTACTGCCGACCTTAACGGACACTAACACCACAGCACCAACGCCCACTGAACCACCGCCCACTGCAGCAACCAAAGCCCAAAATTGTTGTGTTTACGTTTCGTGTTTGCATTTCATGTGCCCTGTCCTGTCTTCCTTCCCCTTTTCACCTCTTTCTTTCGCCTCATCTCTTGTCCTGCCTTTTGCCGCAAATTGAATGCTGTTCAAATAATTTATCTAATTTTTTCGACTCTCCCAACCGAATGTCCTTCTCGGCGCCTCCTTGAAACTTAGTAACGAGTCAGCAGTTGGCTTTGGTTTGTATATCCTTTTTATTCAGCTGATGAACTAACAATTCATACCAACGATTGTCCAATTTTGTGAATATTCCAACGCAATGCAAACCGAGTGCGTTTTTCACATATCCCCTTTACACCTTTCAGAACGTGTCCAATCCCAGTTTGAAGAGACCAATTAAAGTTGACTTTCTCATAAGAAGCTGGGAAAAATATGTTAGATTCCTCAGCTATCACTTATCAGTTGGTTGTGTCCCTCGTGGTGGACAGAAGTTTATTGAAGTGCTTGACGAGGGTCGCATTTTGGGTCAACTTTCGACGGAACTAGACAAATGGGAGCAAATGATAACGTCAATATTTCACTTGCTCATATTGGATGGCAAACACTTTATAACAATTAAAATTATTATTGATTTCATTTATTTGTTGCTAAAAATAGAAAACTAATCAAAGCTAGTGACTTAATAGATCGGGAAATTGCCTGGCTGGAAAGTAAATAGAGTAGAGAAATAATTTTATGATATCAAATATTTATTATAATATTTAAAAGCGAAGACACATTTATATAAGTTTTTTGCTGGAAAAGTACTGGACATAAGTAGAAAATAGAAGACATCAAAAATGCTAACTGTGATTTCGACAAAGAGAATTTTGTCATTATGCATAACTGAACAGTAAGTAGGTGTGTATGTGTAAGTGTATCTGTGTATATAAACATAAGAACACACAAATATTTATTTACGTACATATACATAAAGTCTGCATATTGTATTTTTCTTTGTCGAGCTATTGTCTCATTCAAAAAAGGATATTGGTTTATTGACATTAAATGGCGTTGCGAATATTCAATACACTTTATAATTTATTTACAGTTGACAAAGTTTAAGAATCACATGTTTTTTTATAAAAAAAAAACCTATTCCTTTCTTGTCATATAATTGTTTAAGACACTTGCAACATGTGAAAAATGAATCAATGAGATTCCATTGGCTTAACTAATTAAAAAATATAATATTATATGTAAATTTTGGTTGCCAAAACCATTACTTGATTTACTGTAGATATAAATAAAAATCGATTAGTTATTGCAACAAATTTGAATAACACATTTTAATAGAATTTTTCTAAAGAGTTTCAGATAGGTATACAATTGTTTATCAAAAGTTCAGTGACTGTGTGGGCTGTCACATGCCTTTTGTGCGACACTGTATGGACAGTGACAGTTCACTTTGTTCGCAGTGAATAGAATATTCACAATATTCCCAATATTCATTCTAAAATATGTATGAGCTGCACAGACAAAGAAAACAAATAAACAGGCAAAGGATGTAGAAAGAAACGTATTTAGTTACCCAAAATAAACAAATATTTAGAAAATTGATGGACATGCGTATAACGAATGGAAACAATGGGAATGAAGTGTGCAGAGAATATAAGCGATTAATTAGTAGAAAAACTGAAAAGTTACAAAGCAGAAAGTTAAAGAGGTTATGTACTTGCCAGACTAGCCTCTAAACAAACAAAGTGAGTTTCTTTTGACACTCGCTCCAGGATTCAAATGGAAGACACAGAAACTGGCAATCATTGTCATTCGTCAGACAGACCAAAGACTAGGGTCAAAAGGAGACTCGAATAGAAAAGCAAGTACATTCGAGTTAGGGTACGAGTTTGAGTATTCGTCTATTCGAGTTGTAACTCTGTCAGAACTAGTTTATGCTCAGCTGAACGACGTCCTTCTGAATTTTTGGTCCAGTTTGGTTTTGAGCCGCGTTTGATGTCGACTACTCGATTCCAACTGTCGGAGGCAATTAGAAAAGTTTTCCCATGTCGAGTACTGGGCCGACATTGCACGAGATTGAGATTGGGATTGGGATTGGGCTTAGGATTTGGGATGGAGTCTCAGGCTGAAAGAGCTCAACTTGCTCAGCTCAACAGTGCGTGATGTGGCCCATTGTAAGTCGTCAAAGGGAAGCCAAACATTGTGCTGCAATAATGGGAAAACGCGAGTTCAACAAATGCAAACGGGAATTCAACAAATTCAAATGCATTTGGCCAAGAAACTTTGTTGGCTGCCATGTAATTTGGTACTGGAATACGAGCACATTTAAGAGTGCAACGCTCGCCACCGGATGTGGCAAGGTCGTGTGGCATATCGAGTGGCCACATGTGCTTTTCATTTGCTTTGCCGGCATAATTGCGCAAACTTTGCCATTTTAATATATTAGTTGCACATGCTGGCAGCAAATGTCTGGAATGTCTAATGGATTCTGCCATCTCACGTTTTTGCTTCTGATTGGCTGCGACATGCACACGCAAGACACTCTCTCTATCTCTATCTCCATCTCCATCTCTATCTCTGTCTGTGTCTTTGTCTTTGTCTCACTCTAGCACTCGGCACTCGGACTTCGACTGGTTACAGCTTAACCACGGATAATTACTTAAGATGACACAATAAGTTCCACGCCTGACCCGCTGTCTTTAGCATAATTAATAACGAAGTCGTGACCCGAATGACAGCACAGTGGGCAAAACGAACAAAATCGCTTTTAAAAATTACTATCGTCAAAACTTTGTCAGTTTGTCCGTCATATAAACACATGATGCCTTTTTTTTTTATTAAATTTATTGGTTTTTATGTTTAGTTTCAACTTTTAAAAATAGAAACAAATTTAAATCAATTCAGATAAAAATATTTTTAATAAAATATGTGTACTTTTAAAAATATTTAAGAGGTTTTAAAATTTTATTAAGAGACATGATCTGGTTGAGTGAGTTCAATAGTTAGGATAACCAAAGAAAAAACACTTTTTCGATCAAAAATTTATATTAAAAAATAAAATTAAAAAAGTTGCAGATTATATTGATGTATTTTAAATATTTAAGCACTTTGCAATATTGCAATATTGCTTTGCTATGAAACTACAACTGTGCAAATATCAGGATTAACAATAAACAATAGACAGATTAGCAATTAAATCAAATTCTTTAGTCGATAATTGTAATTTATTAAAGGTCGAAAGGTAAATTTTGCCACTGTCCACAGTTGAGACTGTTTCTAGTTTTGTGCCTTTGCCGCGTCTCGTTTCATGCAACATGTGTGTGTGTGTGTGTGTGAGTGTGACGTTAGTGCATTATTTATGAACTAGCTGGGAGTCGGCAACGCCGTTGACAACTTGTCGTTGCCATGGTCATGTCAGGACCGTCAAGGACGACGACTCGGCAATTCACTCGACATTAGACACCGAGCGAAAGCAGATTGAGTTAATCATCGGTTGACCGCAGACCACACCGCGGGTGGTCAGTGTGATTAGGGTGAGATAAGGAGAAGAGGGGAAAGAGGGGGAGGAGGGAGAAACAGAAATAACGGCAATCAGTCAGAGTCATCAATCAACTTTGCGAAATTTACTTGAGCCGCGACAGACTCTCTCCCTCATCACTCTACCTCCCTCTCTCTCTTTGTCTCTCTCTCTCTCTCTGTATGTCTCTATCACTTCATTGATTTGATACGTGGCATGTTGCACGTCGCCGAGAAGCAACAAATACTCAGCGATTTATGACTAACGATGCTCCCGCCAATGTAATTGTAATGTGGCAAAGTCTCTGCTGTACTAAACACACACACACACACACACACACGCACGCACACTGGGAGTGTGAGAGTGGGACGCACACACACATAAAAAGCGCTACAAGGCAATAAACACAAAATTGCGTATACGACATGTTGCAGCCGCATGAAAAACTGGACGCTTTGCGTTTGCGTTTGCGTTTGAGTTTTAGCTTTGCGTGTTAAAAGCGACGTCGGCAACTGTAAAAATCTCTTCTGAAATTCTACAATAAAAAATGTGGAATGCGAGGCTCTCTGGCTCAGACTCTGACTCTGGAAAGAGGTCATATCATTTTGCCTTTTATTAGTGTGTGTGTTTTTGTTGTTGTTGTCGTTGCTTACATTTTATTGGATTTTTTTCACTTTTATGTCTGCAATGCAGAGCAAGAACATTAAGTAAGGCGCCCAGTAGGCCGACGTGAAGGTCAAAGCGGTCAAAATTATGTTTAAGCACCTTATGGCGCCGTGTATGTTCCAGGAATCCCACTCCTCTTCCCCTTCTTTCCTCTCCTTCGCTTCCTCATCCTCAAGAAAGTCAAGTACATAATATGACCCCTGGGGGAAACGTCATTTGCAGTCAAAAGAAGCAATTGCAAAAATATACGATATAGCTTACACAAAATACGAGATAAGATAAAGAACAGAGAGAGCATTTCAATCTGTGTAGTGCAGTGTAGTGTAGTGTAGTGCAGTGTAGTGTCGTGTAAGGAAGATAGAAATCCCAGCTGAGAGTTGAACTCATTGTCGTCTCGTGGCAGGACCAAAGCAATTAAGATTTCCATGTGCAGATGTGTGAGTGTGTATGAGTGTATTCATATGAGTATGTTTGAGCATGTGAGTGCAAGTGTATCGTGTTTTTGTGAGTGTATACTCGCACCACATGTAATTTGCATCCCCAAATTTGCACTGAAAGTTGCTGATGCAGCAAATGAAACTTTGATTTGTAGCTCAGCTGTCCCGTTATACAAGTATGCACATTGAGGTTATGTTGCCCAACTATGAGTGTGTGAGTAAGAGTGTGTGAGTGCAGTTTAGTCACGTAGATATTGTCAAGTGGCTTATCCACTCTCCTCCTCTTTTAAAGGGTCCCACTGTGCACTAATGAATCATGCCACCTCATTAGAGTATGTACACCCCATCAATCTGTGTGCAGGGTATCAAAGCGTCGTTCATTGTTGATATTTCAGATGACAGCGCTTCCGCTTGGACATTAAATTCGAAGCACGAACTGCGAGCGAAATGAATTTAATGAAATACATTGCGATATTCGTCAATCTCTTCAATATCCCCTCGTTCTGTTTGAATTTGAATCACAGATTGCACTGAGAATCAATCTCTTAATTACATTAATTTTTAATTTAAATTGCATCATTGGTTTTCTTTTCATTTCGCCATTTATGCGTATTAAAATGTATATTAAAATTATTTTAAAAAACTTAAAAATATATTTTAATTATAAAAAATTTAATGTTAATAGAATAAAAAGATATAATCCTCTTTATAAGAAACTAAATATTGTATTTAAAATATATTAAATAAAGACAGTAATATTTAAAAACAAATATATTCTCTTGACTTCTGTATAACTACACTTTAAAACAGAATTAATTTTTTACATTCAGTTTCTTAGCTACATTTTAATTTTGATTTCTCTATTCTTTCAAAATCCATCAAGGTCTATTAGGAACCGCAAACAGTATCATCTTGTTTCCAAGAACTACTCGCATGTATTCAATTGTAACTTTTCGAATCGATGAGTGGACGTGTTGTAACTTCCCACACACACAAGGAAAAATCTTGTAAGGACGAATGAATGTCCTCATAATGTGTGATCAGAAAAAGTTTTTGCGCTGCGGGCCAAGTTTCTCAAAACGAGTTTGTCGAACATAGGACAAAGCTTAACAAAGTGACAAATTTGTGGTAAATCTACAAGAATATGAAATTAAATTAACATCGAACTGTTGGCCAAGTTTCACCAAGAGGCGCGATGAAGCTGCTCACGAATTACGTTCGAATTAAAACACGACCGTCTCTTTAGAGTGTCAAGAATGTAATAACTACTTTATTTAGAGGAATTTGGGTTTTTATAACCTTACAAATGAGTCTTATCGATATTCTTATCCATAGAGTTTACATCTGTTCCGACATTACATTTATCTTGTTTGATTAGGTCGGATTTACTTATCTTATATGTTTGTAAAGGTATTCGAATTGGTATCTGCTTAAAGGTTATCTTATTTGTTTAGGTCAGTTTTACAAATGTACTTTAATTATCTTATCGGAGTTTCTATTTGGTTAGGCTAGAGTTTATCACCAAACTACGCTTATACCGTCTTGGTTATGCGGCTCTTTGTTATCATCGATATCCTTATCGGTAGTCGTTGGTTGGGACGTAACTCACGCGGCCGGTCAACATGATGGACGGGTCTTGGCCCGGCTGATTAGAACCCATCTATCGCCAAGGGACAAGTCCTTCCTCCACTCACCGCACACTCTGCAAACTTTTCAAAAATGTGTTTGGGCAACGGGACAATTTGATGGATGGTCTGTGAGGTTGCGACGTGAAGCAAATTCAAGACTTAATGATTTAAAGACTGAATGAAGGAGATATTTTGTTTGGGAAAGGATGAAAAAATACCCAAGTTTTTGTATAAAAGAAAGTGAGTTGTTTTCATTTTAGAGACTTAATCAATAGAATATTGTACACACGAAAGAAAAAAAAGAGAATTTTTGATGGGTTGACTGAGCAAAAAAAAAAAGAGTGTGCTATTTTCACTTTAAAATTGTCAACTGGTAGAAAGTGTGTTATCTGCACTTGACCAACTTGACAAACGGCAGCAGACAAAGCTACTTTTATATATGATTATGGCAGTGGCTTTAAGGCCTTATTCATATTTATTCAAACGAGTACTCGTACATACATTCACTGGCCACTGCGGCTTTTCTAATATTCTCAAATCTGGCATTTGGTTTAGATTTAGTAGTGTGGCATTACCAGCTTGTTGCGAGGCTTTGGCATGTGGTAAGTGTTTTTTTTTTTGTTGGATTCTCTCTCCCTCTTTCACTCTCTTCTTGGGTCAGAGGTCACTCGGTTCTAATAAAGACGTGAAGATACGCAACAGTCGCTTAGCATAACAATGGCGAGTGAATGTATTCAGAGCACACAGTGAACTCTGGCTAAGTTAAGATATATTTTTGTATATATATAGAGTATGTGTGTAACTATCATAAACAAAGGCACAGATACAGATGTGAGTACAGTTTATGTTTATATATATATGCCTTTGGGGCATAAAGCACGATGCGGGCGTTGTCTGAGCTCTGAGTATTTGCATATTTGGTGTGTCACATTTTCATTTATTGCCTCGAAATCCTGCAGCGTTCATTTAACACATGCCTAGGATGCAACAGCAACAGCAACAGCAACAGCAGCAACATAACATACAGTAAACTGCGGCAGCAGCAACTGAAGCTGCAACTGCAACAACTGCAACACTTTGCGAATAAATTAAATTGACAATGCAATTCGTGCATTCGTCTGTCCGTCTGTCCATTTATTCGACGCGTCTGCCACAATGTTGCGTTATTTCAATAAAAATCGATTTCGCTTTTTTTTTTGTTAATTTGTGACTTTTTTTAATATTATTTTTTGGAATCACAATAGCTGCACATATCACGCGCTATGTGTTTCTTTTAATGACATTCAAAAAGAGATGTAGTACATTCATTTTTTTTTCTTGTACATATATTCAAATTCATGGGATTGCAGACAAATGCAAATGCAAAATCGAATGATGAAGCGAGACAAGTTTCTGTTTTCGATTCGAATACGAATGCGAATACGGACCAGAAGTTTGCAGCTTTTATGCCACATCCGGAATGTGAGAGCGACGGAAATGATTTTTGGTTTTATTTGCCTTGCCGATAAGAAATATGTCAATGCCAATAAAAGCGAATATAAAATGGTCATAAAAAGTTTGACGAGATGTTGCAACAAAACTCAGCAAGGTGCGTGCTCCTTATGTCAACACGGGCAGCAACAACAACAGCAACAACAACAGCAACAACAACAGCAACAACCAAAACAACAAATCAAATCAATAACCTTGCCTCTGAATCCAGGGACTTTGTGCCGGAAGCCCATCAAGACGACAATTTTTATGGTGCGCGTGGCGCGGCATTAAAAGCAACGTGACGTATACGCAATAATTCAATTACTGTTCGGCCCATAATTAATTTCATGGTGTCCTCAATGTTTTCACAGAGTCTACTGTCAAGAGGCAACAAGTTCAAGCTGCAAATGCATTCTACATCAGATTTTAGATTCCTTAAAATAATTACAAATATAAATATTTATTATATTATTTAAAATTGTATATGTTTATTTAAAATGTTCTTCTTTTTTTAACAGAAATTAAATTAAAATTACTTTATCCAAATATAGTTGACTTTGTTTAAAATTTGATTGATATTTCTGAAGGGTTTTTCAACAATTTTCAAATGATTCGCAGACAAACTTTTCAACTAGAGATTTTTTTAAGAGCCAAGTCAGCAAACGCTGTCGAGGATGACTTAAATAAATGAAAAATGCTGCACCTCAGGGAGGAAAGGCTGTCTCTGTCTGTCTGTCTGTCTCTCTGTCCGTTCCCCGTTGCAACCTGCTTGCCTGAACCAAAATAGTAATTTGCATGCTGAAGTTTTCACACCGATGAACACAAAACACAAGCACAAACACGACAACACAGAGAGAGAGGGGAAGGAAAAGAAGTGACATGCCAAGTTCGCCGTGTTTTAACCACACACATATGAAAAAGTAAAAAGAAAACTAAAAATGGCCAACTGAAAATATTCGCTTGCTATGCAGAAAACGCAACCGAATGTGGAATGAATTCATTCTGGACGCGGTTTCAAGGTGTCGCTGTTATCCGAAGGTTACGAGGTTTCACTCACATGGCTGAGTTTCCGCTGATGTCGAGTAGGAGGAGGAATCTCTCGGCTCTCGGAAATTAGCAGCGTGTGCGCAGTGTGTCACAAATAACGCATACGCCCCGTAGTCTGTGCTCACTTTAAACACACACTTTAAATTACACCCACACTCTGAATTCGAATGTGAGTTATTCGCATTCATTTATGCTGCATTGAATAGATGCTGTTGATGTTGTTGTTGCCCCTTTCAGAGCTGCATCAGCTGCAGTTGAAGCTCCTCCATCAGGAAATCAGCAGCTGGACGACTGCAAATGATTGCTGATGACATGCCAGCAGAGTGTTGCCACAACTGATGACACTCTTCATCTTCTTGCCAACCCCCTGTCCCCCTTCCCTCTCCGCTTTTGACTTGCATCTGCCACAGTCAATTTAGTGCACTCACAAAGGCAGCGACTCCATAAAGACGCCTTCTCAAGATATCGTTAGCTTGCGAATAATGTTTCTAAATGGAACTTTGACTTTGCCTTTGCCATTGCCTTTGCCATTGCAACTATCAATCTGAAAAGATGAAGTATTCAACACGACTTGTCCCAGTTCATATCGATCTATTCATAGGCAACTCATACTCTGCAATGTGTTTCAGTTTCAATGATGTCAGTTTATGTTCGCTTGATAATACTTGGCAACAGACAAATTGAATCAGCTACCAATTCTAATATTTCTTATTTATTTTGTAAAAATATTTATTGATATTTATCTTAACTTTTATTTTCTAAATTTTTAAATCTTAAGTTTTAACTTCAAGTCAACTTCGTGAGCCATTAAAAGTACATATCAATGCTTTAAATCATCTTTTAGATGTGATTAGATACACAGAAGAAGTGCAATTTTGTTGCCAAGTGTAATTTACTATGTGTTACTTACACTCTGGATAAACTATAATTATTTCAAGGGAGCCTTGGCTAAATTACTAGCTTCGAGCAGATGTTGAACACAATAATATTAAAAAACAGATCGTGGGCAGAAGGAGGAGGAGGAATTACAAGCTTGAAGTTCTGATGCGATGTCAAGTGCTTGCAAGTGTCTTTCTGAGAAGGGACAAGAATTCAAAGGCTCCACAAAAAGTGGCAGAAGAGCTGAGCTGAGCTGAGGAGACGCATTCACAATACGGGCTCCCATATTTCTTGAAGGCATTCAAGGCGCACAAAATGTGCATTCACTGCTGCCTGTCAGACTGTGTATAAGTGTGTGTAGGCGTGTGTGTGTGTGTGTGTGTGTGTGGAGGGGTGTGTGAAGGGGAGTCGCCATAAAAAGCACAAAAACAGACGGTCGCAGTTGTCGCCACACTTGGCCAAGTTCGCCAGTCGTCTGATTACCGCTCCAAAGAGGCAACAGCTCTCTTCCTCGCCCCTCCTTGTCCCTCTCCTCCTCCATCTGTTTCTTCTCCTCATTCCTCTCGCCTTTGTCTTGCTCATTGTCGTTGTCCTTGTCGCGTAGTTGTCATCGCCAAGCATGTGGCGGGTGGCGCTGCATTTCCTTAAACACATAAAACTGTTTTAGCGCTTCCTTTTCAGCCTTTTCAGTCTTTGGCGAGGCGTTAATGGGCATAAAAAACCCACATAGATATACGAGGGCTCAGCGTGAGAAATGCAGCAGTCACGAACCCACAACTAGAGATGGCCCAAACTATCGAAAGAACATCTAGAAAAACATCAAATGTTAAATATGAAATCACTATCAAAATTAGGTGGATACTGACCAGTTGAATGTGTAATATGTATATATTTAAGGTCAGTTAAAATGATTTAAAAATTATAATAATATTAGAAAATAATATATAAATTTATCCATACTAAATTATACAAACGTTTCAGTTAAGAGCTGAATGGATAAAAAAAGAATTCAATTGTTAAAAAAGTATGTATTGTGTGCAATCTTATTAACTGAATTGTTTTTTTTTCACAATTTTATAACAGTATTTTTTATATTTAGATTAAAGCTATATAGTTTAACAAACTTATTATTTAAAAACTAAAACCATTTTGTAAGAAAATAAAAAAAAAATTACCATATTTTAAGAATAATCGTAGCAATCTCCAATAAATTGAATCAATCCTTAAATAAGAGTGTTTTTATATTATGGGTTGCTTCAATGTTAAAGTTTGTACATAGATGTGTTCTTATTCTGTAAATAAAGAATTTATTAATTTACAATTTAATTTAATTTATTTATTTATTAACAATTTATGTACATGTATCATTTTGAATATCATTTAGCTTTTAACTTAATATTATTTCGATATTGTGATATGTGTATATGTTATACCCATCCCTAACTCCAACCACGTCACAGCGAATGACACCACACTGCACCACACTGAGCCGCACATGCAACGCCAACAAAAACCAGATACAAAAGCCCGAGTGAGTCTGTCCCGTCCCGTGTCCCGTGTCCTGTGTCCTGTGCACTGTGTCCTGTGAACACGTCCTTATCCCCAGTGTTCAGCTTTGAATGCCGCTGGCAACTGTTACGCAACTCTACGGCGTATTATCGCGCCACCTAACTCCTCATTTGCAGTCGTTTGTAGTCCTTGCAGCGTTCTCAAACGGATAGGGTTGTCACCCCACCGCCGCTCCAACACACCACCGTTTTAGCGGGTGGCAATTCACTTCGCTTTAGTTGTACCCGTTTTTCGCATTTTTTGCAGTCAGTCGTCTTAAGCGATTGTCCCACTGACTGTTGAATCCTTTTGTGCTCTCGCAGATAAGCTTGTGGCTTGGTGTCCTTTCTGAGAAGTAGGTATGATAACTCCTCCCCAGACAATGAGGTAACAATGCAGGAAATAACACTAATTAGACCAAAGTTTACAGTCGAGATCTATGGGAATCGAAAGGCATCGAATTTCATTTTGCAATTGCCTTCATAAATTATTTAGCCTTTAGTTCATTATTTCTGTAGCAATAAACTTCATTCGAGGACACGTCCCCTCCACCCTGCCCTTGTCCTTGTCCTTTCACCACCCCTCTCATTCTCTCTCCGTCCCGCAACCACGAGCTCTCACCACATGGCCAAGAGTAGCGGCGACAAATTACTAGAAACAATTTTGCACAGCAAGCTGTTTGCCACGCTGCTCCGACAGCAACGACGCGACGTCTGCTTCCCATCGTCGCACAGTGGGCCATTTTGTTAAATTAGCTCAGATTAAATTTAATTAAATCGACAGTTAATAGGTCTTCAATTTTTGTTGAGTGATTATCAATTAAAATGGTACTTTTTTCCTTTCTTAAGTGTGAATCCGAGTCAAGATTTGGTCTTTGTCTTGTAAGTATGTAAATAATTTTCGGCAGAGTTGATGACATCATCGATTATTGTTTGATTTCATCAGATACCAATATATATATCTTCTAAATAAAAAATTACCTCTTCAAAAAACACCAGTTTCTTTTTTATAATTTTTAAGTAATTTAATATAATAATTTGATATAAAAATAAAGTTTAAAAACAAAATGTATCTAATAAAATTTGCCATAAAAGAAATATAATTAGATTTTAAAACATTAAAATAAAACTTTTCTATTTTTCTCGCACAAATTCTATTTTCAGAATTAGGATTGTAATATCACCAAGTCTGTCCCCACTGTGCCTCGTCCTTGTCCCAATCCCTGCTCCCTGTTACTGGTTTCCCTGCTCAGGCTGCTTTTCCCTGCTCCTCTTTTCTCCTGCTCCTGCTCTTTGTGATTTCTGTTCGCTGTGTCGAACAATTGCTGGAAATTAATTTCACATTTGACTCCTGATGCTAGCATAGTCTCGTTTTCCTTCTCTTCTCTCTCTTTTCTCCACTTCACTTCTCTCCTTTCCACAGGAGCTGCGAGGCTGCACTTATATACAAAAGGCACTTATCGTGAGTGGGACTCGCATCCGCTTCCGCACTCTTTCTCCTAATGCACGCCAATGCCAATCGCCAGCGACTAACAGACAGACAGACAGACAGACAGACAGACAGAGAGAAAGAGAAAGAGAGGAAGGCAGAGATAGAGAGAGAGGTGCACAGATGGTGCAATATTTGCACAGCATGTGCGCTCGGGAAATGAGCTGCATGCAGTTCCGTTTCCCACTGCAACTCCTTTTTCTCCTTATCCTTACTGCTTTCTCCCTTCTTCTTTCTCATTTCTCATTTCTCCTGCCTTCAACGCTAAACGCATTAAAATGTGCGCATTAAAATGTGAAAACTTGATCAACTTGTTGTTGCTGTTGTTGTTGTGCTCTGATTAAACCAACAGACTCTGGCCCGCAGCTAACTTGGCTCAGACATTCATACATCAGGCTCCTGGCCAAGTTGGCGGCATGAGCGGAGTATGAAGAGGAGATATTAAAGGGTGGCCCCAATCACTTAGGGCGCTTCAAGGCGCCCAAAAGTACTCCAAATATGTGAAGGCTCGAGTTGATTTCTTCAACTACTTGAGAAAACAGCAGAGTTACAACAAGTATGAACTTTAATCGAGAGTGGTAGACTATTAAGTACCCAGCACAAGGTTCCTTGATTTTATATAAATAATTTCCATCAAAATTGTTTATTTATTTTACCGCAATAATTATGAAAATAATAATCACATACCAAAAGTCTTAAACTTTTTTTTTAAATTTGATATATTTTTTTTCTTTTAACATTTAGTGTTTATTACATTTCAATAAAAATTTGCTTTGAATTCATAATTGACCTTTTTTAATAAGATGAAAAGTAATACTTAAAATTGTATTCTTTTTTTTCACAATGACTTTTTTTTAACTCAACCAATATTTGCGATTTTTGACTAAAATGTTTAGAATTCATCATGTCTCTTCCGACAGTTACACAAATGGGCAGAAATTTGAATTACTCTTTTGTGTTCAGGGTATAACCAAAAGAATAAGAAGAACAACAACGTGGAGTACACATTAATTCCTTGAGTTTGCTTTTGGCATTTATATTCGTATTCGTATTCGTATTCGCTGGAGTGTGAGTACGAGTACGAGTACGAGTACCCAAAAAGCGCTTCAAACGACGAGCAAACAACTTAAATTGGGGCGTCTGCTGTCCTGTGGCTGTCTCAAGCAGACTGGAGGCAGGAAGGAGGGCGGGACAGGGAGGAGAAACATGTCGTTGATGCGATAAAGTGCTGCGGCAGACATTTTTAGCGCCATGTTGGCCGCCATTACAAAGTCGATCTAATTATACACTGCGAGTCGAGCCTGTTATTCTACCAACGCCTTCTGTTCCAGCTCCACTTCCACTTCCACTTCCACTTCCTCTTCGTCTTTTCCCCCTTTTCATTCACTTATTCCCCTTCCCTTTTTAAATCGTGTCCGAGAAGCGGCATGGCAGAAAAAGTGCGAGGCAAATCTATTTGTATGCGATGGCTTGTGGCTTTTTATACCCTTCACTCGTGTAGTACAGGGGTATTTAGAATTTGTTGAAATCAATGTTACAGAGAGAAGAAGTTAAGCGAAGATATTGCTATTATGAATTACACCAATTAATAGGATTAAGGTCAGATAAGTATTTGAGAAGTTATGGCTGTTTTTAGTCTTTTAAATATAAATGTATTTAAATCCCCTAAAAGTATGCTGTATTTTTTTAACGGCCGGAGTTTCAAATGAATGGTTACAAATTATATATATTTAAATAAAGTAACGGGTATCTTATAGTCGACATCTCAATTAAATTGCTCTTTCATGTTTTTGTTTGTGTTCGCGTTGAAGGACAACGGACGTCGGGACACCGATCGCCTGAGTGCCGTGAACTCGGCAATGGGGATTTGCATTAGAAGTCGGCTACTGGTGACAGTGCTGGTGACACAACTGTTCCCGCCTCCGCCTCCGCAGCAGCAAAAGAAAACATGAAAAGTTGAAGAAGAGAGCGCGAATCAGGCGAAAAAGTGCGAAAAGCCATTGAATATTCAATTCGAGTTTAATCTCTGTTCATATGAAACAGATTTGCATGCGATTCACCTGCTGGTTTTTTGTTAGTCAACGTGACTGACGACTGACTTTTCTATGCAGCTTTGCAGCTGATTAAACCAGATCTGCCACGCCCCTTAGAACAGGCTGTCAGCCGTGGGCCAATTGATGTTGCCTCGCTTTTAACTTGGCTTTAACCAGCGCTGAGCACCACACGTGCGCTCCTGTTTATGATGCCAACTGAGGCACATGTCGCTATTCATACACCGCATAGAACAGCGACTGCCTCCAAACACAATTGGCCTTCATCTCCCTCCCACTCTATCTCTTTCCCTGCCCCTCTCTCTCTCTCTCTAACTCTCCACTTCTCAACACACACTGTTCTCAGTTGGTATCTGTCAGATTAATGCCGTGCATTCATCACGTGGACGTCCCGTGACATATGAGCCGGGCCAACTGAAATGCAGTTAAATTGAATTCAGTTCCCGCTTCCTGCCTCCCGCACTTTCTCCCTGCCACCCTCACCCCCTTTCCCCACGCACCAGGGGGAATTCAATTAGGAAACTTACACGCCCACAAATGCAATTTAAGACCAGGTAATGCTCCCATGAATTGACGGGGAACCCAAAGGCTCTTTGAATGCCAGTTTAAGCTCTAACTGCAACTATGACTGTAACTCTTGCTGTAACTGTTACTTTGACTGTAACTGTGACTGCGATTGTGACTGTGACTGTTACTTTGACTGCTGCTTTGACTGCAGTTCTCACTGGGAATTGCGATTATGGCATTGAAGCTTATTGGATTACAGTATTCATCTTAATTATAATGTTATATGCACATGCAGGTGTGTCTCTCTATCCCTCTCACTCTAAGTGCTTTGCGAGGGTGGACTGATAAGTCGTTGGCCTACAAAGGACAATGTACTTATTTAAATAATATAAAATAAATTTACTTTTAAATATAATTTTAAATTTAAGGCAATTCAATTTACCTGCCCCTCCTACAACTTTTTTACGCCTTTCGAATAATGGGTTTGGTCTGGGTCTAGATTTTCAAAGCTGTTCACGATAAAATATTGTAAAAATTAAGCAGTTTGATCAAACTTAAATAGCCAACTGTTGATTGAATTTCACTATTCAACACAATTTTAATTTAATTAAAATAGTTTTTCTTTCCTAATTAGGTTAATGACATATCAGCCCAGCCTCGCATATAGCTGTCTGTTTGTGTTTGTGTGTGTGTGTGTGTGTGTGTGTGTGTGTGTGTGTGTGTGTGTTAGCGCACAATTAAAATGGAACGCGTACTTTTCATTATTTGCACAAATAACCAGAAGATATGCACGCAGGCACGCAGACACTTAATACCCTTTCCCAACACACACACACACACACACACACACACATACACACATGGAAAACTCAACCCTATCTCAGACTGTACCTTTCATTACTTTCTCTTTCTCTTTCTGTTCTCCCTTCCCTCTCCGCTGTCGAGTGTTTGAGAGAACTTTTGCATTGTGAGAGTCGTAAATATTTGCAAGCCGTTTAATGCTCGTTAAACGATGCCAATAACTGCCACACTGAGTGCGAGGGGCACATGGACACGGATTCGGATTCGGATTCGCATAAGGATACGGATGCGAATACGAATACGGAATACGGACTCGAGCCTGCTTCATCTGCTTCTTTCTACTTATACACATACGTCGCAATGGCAATGGCCTCTGGCGCAAGTGTGTGTGCGTGTGTGTGTGCTTATGTGTGTGTGTGTGTTGTGGCGGTGCATGTGGCATTTATGTATGTAAATGCTTAAGCTCCTAAGAAAACTTTGGAATACGAGTATGGCGTTAGTACTTACTATACATGACGTCTGAGATCCCCTTTGATATGGAATACTTTGAGAAGAATATATTAAAAACTGAGGTCGCAAATAACACTTTAAATTTAATTTATTGCCGCACTCATAGTATAAATAGAATTAGTATATAGATCGAAATGTCAAAATCAATTCTGCTGCTCTTTGCTGCTGTCATTGCTCAAGCAAGACACTTTTTATTAGAGAGCCTTTTCAGGACTCTTCAAGTCGAAACAACAATTAATTCCTTATTTCAATTTATAAAAAAAGCATATATTTATAAAGAATAATACTATCAAGAGTTTTTAAGTCGAGAAAATACTAACTCTCTATTTCGCTTTAAAAAAGAAACACAAATATGTATGTCTTTGTAATAATTTCTATTTTTGGCATACACAAGAATCAAATAACTATATGCTCAGTAATAACGACTGCATTTGGATTATTACGTTTTGCTCCTAAAATCACATTTTGTTGTGAGCTTTTAGTGTTATTTTAAGTTGTTACTGCTCAGACATTTCTGCAAAAAATAAAATTCAGCAGAAGGAAAACATTTACTTATAGTAATCGTCTTGTCCATTAATTGGTATACAAATATTTTTAGAATATTCATTTTGCATTCTCTTCTGCCGTTCATGCCATATATAGTATATTTATTCAGTATTCGTATTCAGACCTTTGCAAGCCACATACACGTAAAGTGTTCTTTTCATTGTACTCGCACTCGTAGTTTGGGAGAATTGTTTTGTAGCTGGCAAAGTTAGAAAATAACTTACGCCAAATTTATTAGGAATGCGTCGAGTTGAGCGGTAACTTAATAAGTTTAAGCCAAATTCGTGTGTGGAATATTCGTTGTCTTCCATTCAACGCATCAACTATCAAAAATGTTACCGGATTAGTTTTCCCCTATGGTGAAACTTTTCACCAACTTCCGCCCGCTCTCGAGGGGAATTATTTATCCATTTCCACAAGGTGCGAGTTCGTTAGTTGGTTGCAACTTTGCGTAGACTTTTGGTGTTCAGTGTAGGTCTAATACGAGTTCAGGTAACACTTGCAAATTAATATTGTCATCGCACTTCCCACGAAGCCATTATTTCCAAAGGCTTAGAGTTCTATTTAAGCAAGCTGAAATTGTACTCCCAGGGTATCATTTATCTATTCATGAGTGCTGATAATTCAAATGTACTTAGGACTTAACTCTGGCATTGATATCACATATCCGACTCAATAATACCCAGTCTGAAATCTAAATTATGCAGGGAATAATTATTTTTATCATACTTATTTTTCTTTACTTTTGAATATTCATTATATTAATTTTTAAAATTTTATTGATATAATTTAAAATAATGCCTTAATTTTATTATTATTAATGTGTTTAAATTTATTTGCTTGTTTTTTCCCTGAGGATGTGCTTTGAGCTTTTGTTAAGCTTCCGGATCGCCTTTTTCTCAAGGTGAACGTAATTTCATGCAATCTGTAGAGTTTCACCTGCAGGAGGAAGTTGAATTATATTATAAAAATATTACACATAAAATTATGGTGGCATGCAAACTTTAGCAGAATCCTTTGTCCGATTATCTGAAACCCTAAACAAGCAACTGGCAAGTTCTTTCTTTCTTTCTCTCGTCCTTGGGAGCAAGGAGCAGAAAGCAGTCTAATAAAGTCCTGACACAGATTACACTGTTGAGGGCGGTCGAGGGCAGCCAGTGAAAAGAGATGTTTGCCCGCAGATTATCACTTCATCGAAACTGATGTTATTTCGCGACTTTGGTCCGTTTCTTGTCAGCAACTTTTAGAACTCACTGTGGCTCAGTAAACAAACTGCAAAGAAGACTTTAAAGCTCTATTCCCCCAGAGGCAATAAACAAACTATTATAATCATTTGCATAAAACATACAAATAAAATACTGCAATATTTATATTGCCTTTGCTGAAGGCATTTAAAGGGGAAAGGCATTTATAAAATTAAATATATTTAAATAGTTTATTTTTAGAAATTTATTATGCTAGACTGAAAAGATTCTTTTTAACTTTGCAGCATTTAAAATTGAATAAATGTATTTATATAGGTGTGTGTGTGTGGGTGTGTGTGTGTGTGTATCGTTGTGGAAACACATGAAAGTAGCAGCAGCTACAAAAGATACATGCGAGTATGAATTTGAAATAAACTCGATTCTTCCGCACAAAATCCTTCGAACATGTGCACCAACACCAACACACAATACATGCGTACAAATGAATGTAAACCGCATGTACACACACACACATACACATAGAGAGAGACAGACACACCCCCAACACACACACTGACACACACACATGTACTGAGCAGAGCATAAGAAAGTTCAAGGCTTATGCCGGTTGTGGCAAATGTTGACATGTTTGCCCCTTCGCTAGCTCCAAGGACTCACTGAGGCGTGCTGCGGGAATAATAATGGGGGACCAGTTCCTCAGTTCCTCAGTTCCTTAGCTCCACTGCTGCTCCTCATGCTGTAACTGCGGCTGTGGTTCGCAATGCGAAGCTATGAAATATAAAAATGCAGAAACAGAACAATAACAATATAGAAAAACAAGAATCGAAAGTTCCCTGCTTCATGTCGAAGATGCGATGCTCTAAAAATATTATATTTAATTTAATTAAATGTCTTAAATTGATTAATTTACTTATTTAACTTCAAATAAGAGAGAAGAGAGTTTAAAAAAAATTTAAAATACGATTGTGAAATTAACATTTAAATTATATTTGCCCAAAATTTAATTCGAAACTGAAAAATAGATAAGTTAAATTAAACTAAATTAAAAAAAAGGATTAAAAAATTAGGGAGTTTAATTTAAGAAAAAGTTAATTTTATTATTATGAAATAAATGTCCACATTTGGTCGGGTATTAATTATAATACCTTTCTTTATCTTACGATGTTTATCGATTAGACGTTAGCTTTTCTAAATATTTTTAAAATTCAATTTCTGTGTTATTTGATTCTCTATCTTGATAAATATGCAATACCCTCTGCAAGGGTATAACAAGAATCGAAGGAAAGCAAGTAGCGGGAGGGAATTCTATGTGGGGCAAAGTGGGTGTAGGGCAGTTCTGGCAACCACTTAACCAAATAAATCACAAAGTAAATACCATCTATTGTTTCTAGCAAAAACTCATGAAAATTTATTGTACCCGTTCCGCCGCAAGATTTCGCCAGAATCTCATATATGTTTGAATGTATTTGACAGGCCTGTTTTAGCCATCAGCTTAGCAGTTTTCAAGGCTGAATATTGGGTAAGTTAACGATTTTAGATACGGACTTATACCATATTTAAATTATCTTAATTTATTGTCAATTTGCAGTAAGCAACTTGGAATTAAGAGAAAGAGTCGAGGACAAAATGCGACGAATTTAGTTAAATTTGCCCAATTTTGAATACAAAGGACAAAGCAATAACAACAAGGAGAAGAGGTAGATGAAGAAGTGGAAGAACAATACCTGCTCAAGGACAGGTGAAAATTTGAATGTAAATGTCGTTTAGGTGGAAATCGGAAGAAAGCTCTTAATGCAAAATCACGTCCTGCCATTCATTTTTCCATTAAGACACGAAAGTCAACAACATTAACTTAAGTTACCTGCCAGAACTTCTTACCTGTCCCCCCTTCACCCTCTTGACCCGCCACTTGACTTGCCATGTCATGAGGGCGATAAGAGCTGAGTAATTCATTTTTATGTACTACCCAAGCGGAAAAGGGTTCAGCACACATTCTATTATTCCCAAAGCACCTATGGATGCCATTAGCTATTTATGTCCTTAAATTAGATTTAATAAACAAAACTGTTCCAAAGTAACAAGAAATGATCAGTGTTTCAAAATGATGTATTACACAGCAATCCAAGGACTTGAAAAGACAATCTGCTTTGGGGAGAAACCGCCGTTGCGGTAATCTGTACATAATCTTCGCATTCCGAATGGGAATCCTCAGGATTCAGTGAGACGCAAGTAATTGTCTGCTTTACTCCTTCGACACATGTGTCTGGTGGGGAGGGGTGCAGGGTGATGAAAAGGGAAGGCAAATGGGCGTGAGGGGTGTGTGGGCGTGACTCAGTTATTCATTCATCACTGCTGAGTCTTATTGTGAATAATAAATGTTGTTTTATCCAGGCCGACATTTTAATTTGTTGATGCTGGTTTATGGTTCAGTGGTTTGTTGATTTTGTAATTTGTCAATAATTACATCGGGCTTTCGGTTATGCGGTTTGTTTGTAATGCCAATACGAATACGAATACGAATGCAATTGTGAATCCGACTTTGCATGAACTCAGTATGTACACTCAGAAAAAATACACATAAATCGCTCAGAAAATCTGAACATCTGAAAATCCTCTAAAATTCTTAGGCATGAAATTTTTAAAAATTAAACTGCATTGGCTGATTTGTAAACTATTTAGCTATAATATGAAAAGGAAACGATATTTAATTTTACAAAAAAAAAATAAAATAAATGTACTTAAAC
>JBAMBK010002219.1:0-108675 GCA_037043435.1 Drosophila suboccidentalis | reverse complement strand
GATTTCAGCCGAAAAGTATGCAATACAAATATTGCGCCTGAAACACTTTCAACACATTCTCGCAGCAAATGGTTTGAAACTTTGCTAAGCGCATGCAAAACATTTTTTTTTTTTTTTTTTTTTTTTTGTAAAAAATGTGTATATTTTATTTAAACAGGTTTTCTGCTACCTTTAGTGGCAACTTAATCTAGTTTTACATTTAAGGGAAGGAACAATTAATCACAGGTGAAACATATGTACATATGTATATAGAATTATATTATTTACAGTGTATTATTTAGTCAAGTCAATGAAGAAATCTAGTAGGGAGATCCAATGGATGGCACCTCTTGAGTCTTCTCTTTCTGGGTTTGGTAGTTAGTCGTCTGGCTAGCGCGTTAGGATGACCACCAAGTCGTTGAAGGTACTTCGATGCCTGAAGTTGCATAACATCGCCCACTTTAGGAACCTTTAAGTCTCTTTCTATGTCCCTATTTCGAATGTACCATGGTGCGTTGCATATTCGCCTTAGGATTTTTGATTGAGCAACCCTAATTTTATTTAAATTAGTTTTTGCCGCAATGCCGTAAATTTGTAGCGCGTATCTCCATATAGGGCTTAAGATGGACTTGTAAATGGTGACTTTGCTGTACAATGACAGTTTGTTTCTCGGAGCAAGTAACCACGCCATCTTTCTGGCTTTTGCCATCACCGACTGCCGAACCATTGTTGTATGGGCTTGGAAATTCAGTTCCCTGTCCAGTACAACACCTAAATATTTGTGGGAGCTCTTGTGCGTAAGGGTGGAGCCCAGCATTGTTATGCCACTGCACGACATTGTCCTTGTTGCAAAGGTAACATTTGCACATTTGCTGCTGTTGATGCCTATATTCCATTTCGCAGCCCATTTCTCAAAGCTGCACACGTATTGCAAACATTTAAATTGAAGCAATTGCAACAGATGCAATTGAAGCACAATTGAAAGATAAAAAGAATAAAGAATTTGAAATGAAATAAAGCTAAAAAGCAGACACACTTCTGCATACAATTCATTCTTGGGCTTTATTGTCTGTCTGCGGGGTATTCAAGCACAAAGTACGACTATTTCCGGGCAAATAAAAACTAAAAAAATAAGAAAAAAATATATATAACGTTGTGGATAAAGCAGCTGAAAAATGCAAATTATTATTGAATACCAAGCGAACGAGCCAAGCAAATGGCCAAGCTAGCAAATAGATGGCTAGAAAGGCAGTCAGCGGTAATATAATTAAATAAATGGCACAGCAAATAGACAATAACTGGAGAGTTTGCTTCGGTCTAAAGGGGGAACGGTGGGCGTTGGGAGTTTGCCATGCCACAAATTCAATTAACGTGCGTCGACAGCAAAAAAAAAAAAAGATGAAAACATAAAAAAACGACGGACATGAAAAAAAATTATCCAGAAACAAGCATATAAAAAAGTTTCAAGTGTAAAAAACGAGGTGTAAAAACACAGCGTGGCGAACAAAAAAACAAAAAAAAAGTAAATCGTAAAAGTCAAACAAAACCAAACAACGAGAGCAACAACAACAACAAGTGCTAACATAGTCGAAAGAGGAGCAGTTTTTGTTTTTACGACTTCAACCGGAAGCTAAACGCGTTAAAAACTCGACTATAACAACAGCAACAACAACAACAAAAACGAACAACCAACACCCAAAAGAACTGTTAGCCAAGTCTTAAGATTGGTAGATTGGTAGGAGTCGGTCTTATGGTCAGAGTACTTTTTGTAGCATGCAATTACAGTTGGCACCCTGGCATATGGTCTTTAAAATGCATAAACTCAAATTATTAATAATAATAAAATCATATAGATTTAATGACCCCTTAAAGTGCGTCTAATTGGTGAGAAGAAATGCCATAAAAGTTCAGCCAAAATACAAAAATCCCCCATCTTCAATTCAGCGACAGAATGAGCACAGCATCAAGACATAAGACATTTATAGCATTATGATGAAAGGGAGCAGAGAGGGAGGTAGAGGGAGTTTGAGGGGGACAATCGCTGAGACTTCTCCTCAGGCAAGTCAACTTGGCTCTTCACCTTCTTCTCTTCTTGCACATGAGGCGTTAATTAGAGTTTAAGCCGCAACGGGTAACCGTTTTTTTATTAGTTGCTTGGAAATGAAATTTTCGCGCATTTGAGAGACCAAATTGCAGCGACTAACAAGGAAAAATGCTCGTAAGAAATATAATTCATTGTTGGCCCAACTAAATTGGGTTACAAGTCACAAAATGCTGACAATTTCAGACATGAGCACAGATACTATATAAAAAAAAACAATTCTGGCCTGTAGTTAGTTAGTTAGTAGTTACAAATTTTATAGATAGTTATAGATTGGAACGCTGAAAGTATTGTTTTATAATTAAATATTGAACTGTGCCTGGACATTTGTTTAGAGTCTACAATATTTAGAGATTAGGTAGAATTCAAAACAGAGACAAATTTTTGGTTCGATTATAAAATCAATTTAAATATATTGAATTCTACAAATAATTCCTTACCAAAATTTTCTTAGAATAGCTATACAATTATAATTTCAGAAAGAGTTTAGAACGTACAAAAATTTGCTATGATCATGAGAATTATAAAAAAATATTAGGACTATGGATAAACTGTTAAGCAATTTATTTAAAAAAAAAAAAATTATTTTCTTTGTTTTACATGTAAAAGTAAAAAATATTTTAATTTTAAAAACAATTAAGAATTGCAAGTAGTTCCAAATTTTAAAGATGGCTATAGATTAGAATGCTGTAAGTATTGTTTTATAATAAAATATAGAACTGTGCCTGGAAATTTGTCTACAATATTTAGAGATTAGGCAGAATTAAAAACAGAGACAAATTTTGATTAGATTCTGGTGAGGCACATGACAAAACTTTATTAGAATAGCTACACAACTGGACGTTTAGAAAAGTTTCAGAATGTTCAAAAATTTGCTATGATCATGAGAATTATAAAAAAAATATAAGGACTATGGATAAACTGCTAATCAATTTATTTTTCAAAAAAATAAATTCTTTTCTTTATTTTACTTGTAAAAATAAAAAATGGTTTTAAAATTAAAAATCAAGTTAATGTTAATTTTTGTTAAAAACAAATACATTACTAACTGCATAAATAATACCAAATTTAATTTAAATAGCTAAATGCACACAAATCAGTTAGAAATTAAGATCATTAAAGAAGTTGAAGTATGAATTATACCAGCTGATTTATTGATTTAAGTTCAAAAAGGAATTTGCCTTTAATAATAAAAGTATAAAAGAATAATCTGCTTACTATTCCATAAAAATATCCTACAGATAGTAAGTTAAACTTAGCTTCTTTAAGATTTTACACACATCTTTGAGCCATCATAAGATATTCAATAATCTAAGTTCAATTTCTCACCCGCTGTGTGATGCTGTTGGCCAAGTTAAAGTCTGTTGGGCAGTGGCCAAATTGCCAAAACTGCCAATAGGTGCCATTCATTATAGCTTGGCGAAAGTTTTGAATTTCAGCTAAATCACTTTTGCCTTAGCAGCTTCTGTTGCACATTTTGTGAAGCAACAACAACAGCAATTTGATGGTTAATTATTTAACTCAAAAGTCTTGCGCTGTCTTCACATATTCCATATGTATTTATGACTGGAAATGACTCTTCTGACTCTTAGCTGGCTCTTGGCTGACTCTATGGCTACTGAGTTAGAGCCAATGCCAAGCATATTGATTGATTAGCTGCTTTATGGCCGCTGGCTGAAGATTTGCATGCCATGTAGCAGAAGAGACTCTTCAAGTGAAGATTATACACATTTCAGATGTACAATAACTGGCAGGGCGTCGGGTCATTAGAAGCCCAGAGAGCTGCTTTCTTTCACATCATTAAAAGTTAGAAACAACAACTAGAAATTAGACAGCAACATGACAAAAGGCCAGCTAATAGTATCCGCTGTATAGAATCGACCCGACCCCATCATCTTTGGCCATCTTTTTTAATTCTTTCAGCTTTATTTCATTGCATGTTGTTTTGGTTCTATGAAAATTTCTTCATTTTCGTTGGCCACTTTTACTACACTAATTAGCCACGATTTGAGGCGCTGACATGCAAGGCAGTTACAGAAATACATGCAGCAACGGTAAGGAGGGAAATCACAGAAAACAACTGCAAAATTAGGGTGCCCCACAGGTTGAGGCGCTTATGAATTTAATTGCACAACATTATGTTTTTTTTTGGTGTTTTGGTCTTATCAATTTTTTCCGGCTCAACACAACTCAACAAATAATTACTCGTATTCTTAATATTTATTTTTTTTATTTTTTACTTTAGTCAAAAGCGGTTTCATCTTTGGGTGCCGTCTTCCTCAGGTCTTTACACAGGAAGCTGGGAGAGATTTCACCTGTTTTTTTTGTTGTTTCTTTTTGCCTTAGAAAGTGAAATTTTTAACGGCGCATTGTAATTTGCCTTCCCCAACGGCTAACCGATGATGAGTTTGTACTCAGTGCTCAAAACTTGGATGATAAGACATTAATCTGTGCCATTAGAGGGCCTCAAAGTTTGTGATTATTGATTCAAATTGATAAAAGGCTGGGCAAATATGGCCAAGTGTCTAATATTCGTAATGGCGCTCAACTGGAGCAAGGGCGTAAAGTGAAAGTGACCGGACTTGGTTTGGAGGCTGTATTTGTATTATGATGGTATCATATGCGAAAATCGGCATTAAAAAACTTAATGGATTTCGAAGCATGCAATGCGATAACGAATCTCTTGATTGCCCACAGCAATAAACTGCAATAATAAAGCAATAACAATAACAATAGCAATAACAACAATAATCATAACAAAAGTGTGTTACTTTCTTCAAAGTGTTTAAGATTCAATACCCTATAAATAATGTGGAATTGTGATTTTATCCATGATATAGTGTAGGGATTAAGTTGATTTAAACACATGTAATAACTGTTCTTTAGAGCAGTAACTGTACTAAATTTCAGCAAGCTAACTCAAAAGGGAGCTGAGTTCATATAGGACAGTTTTAGTTAATAATGACCTTATTTACGATATAGTGTAGGGATTAAGTTGATTTTAACATATGTAATAACTCTTCTTTAAAGCAGTAACTGTACTAAATTTCAGCAAGCTAACTCAAAAGGGAGCTGAGTTCATATAGGACAGTTTTAGTTAAAATTGACATAATTTACGATATAGTGTAAGGATTGAGTTCAATTTAATATATAGCCTAGCTAATATGTATATTAAGAGCTTTACCAAATTTCATGAAGATAACGACAGCTTGGATTGTTATTATTGGCTGTATTCTGTCAACAGTCAGAAAAACAGCTTTTCCAAACTATCTGTGCATCTTTCTTCGTATTACAAACCTTTCACAACTACAGAATACCCCATTCGCACGTTTCTACAGGGTATTTCTGATTGTAATCGTATACTAGTGGCAGTGCAAAGTCATCAGCGATGCTCAAAGAAAGCGACAGACTTACAAATCATGCATAACACAAATACAAAAAAAGAGCCATTGAAAAATCCACACATATGTATGTATGTACATATGTATGTATGTACATATGTAGTATTATATCCCCTCATCTCATGTGGCCAGATGCCAGCTGCTTGCACATGCAGATGAAATTGAAAGTAAGACTCTGAGTCTTGGCCTCTTCAAACAGAGATGCAGTCGATTATTTTCTAATTACAAAAGCAAAACTCTCCTCTCGTGGCTGCAAATGCCGCGTTACCATTCAATCTGTCAGCAAACGTAGCTCAAGTTGAAGAAATTTTCCAATTTCAATTACAATTGGAGACGAAGTTTAAAGCTGAAGCTCAAGAAAAGAAAAAGGAGACGTGATGAAGAAGGTGTTAAGTATGCAAATGACAGGGCATACAACATGTACAATGAACAGATGATAACCAGCAGTAATGTTGTAATATTTACATCTCATCTTCATATATGTAGGCGTATGTCTCGACAAAAAAAAAAAGTATAAAAAACAAGACGCTAAACAATCCAATACAATACGAAAGCGAGCGGTAAAAGTGCGCGCGCCATGCAATTTGACCCCAAAGAAAACTGAAGTCGTATCCAAAATCCAAATCCAAAAAGCCAGCCAAAGGCAAAGGCGAAGATTCGCATCTCTTTTTTTTTCTTCAAATTTTTTTTTGGTTACTTTTACATGTGCACCGCGTGTACTTTCTCTACTTAGAGTTTAGCTGGTAAACGCGGTTTTTCTTCTTGTCTTCTTTGGCTTTTTATATACCCTTGAAGAGGGTATTATAATTTCATCATAAAAATGATGTACATGTCAAAACATTCAGCGGATGCTCTGTAAATATGCTTGTCTTGATTTTTTCTAAAAACAACAGCTGAGTTCATATATTCGAAATAAATTGATTATGTTTTTTTGAGAACTCAGCTTTTCTTATAGTTATGTTCTTTAAGTTCTAAAAACTTTTTGAGTTTCCTAAAATATTTAAATATTAGTTAATTACTTAAAATATTATTTGAAAATATTATTTGAAACATTTTATACATACAGTTTGTCAAGAAATTCTTCACCTCCCTTAAAAATGTAATATTTTGACTTTAAATAAGAAAATAATAGCTTATTATATATATTGGAAAGGTCATTTAATTTTTGTTCGAATGATGCAAAAATTTCCTTAACCCATTGAGTACCCATGGAATATTTTGAATTTTTGCAAAAGTCTACTTTTTCAACTTTTTTCCTCGATTTTTCACAAAAAATATTTTGATGCAAAAAAACTTGGAACAATTTTAAGAGTAACTAAAAGAAAATGTTCAAAAATATTTTGCTAGTATTTTTAGAATTTCTTCAAAACTGCAAAAGGCACTTTTTGCATGAAAATGAGGAAAAATGGGTTAAAATTGTCATTTTTAGGATTTTATAATATTTAAAAAATACTAGCAAAAATACTTTTGAAAATTTTTTAGCAGTTACTCTTAGAATTGTTCCAAGAACTTTTTTGCATCAAAATATTTTTTGTGAAAAATCGAAGAAAAAAGTTGAAAAAGTAGACTTTTGCATAAGTTCGAAATTTTCGAAGGGTACTAAATGGGTTAAGGAAAGTTTTGTGTCATTCAATCGGAATTTAAACGACCTTTCCAAATCTATATAAAAGCTATTTTTTTCTTATTTAAAGTCAAAATATTTCATTTTTAAGGAAGTGAATTTCTTGACAAACTGTATGTACTTTTCAAATGAATTTTCATGCTTTCGAGTGAGTCAAAACATTAATTTAAGATGTTAATAAGAAAGGAGAGATAGAATTATATGGAATAAGTTCTTATATCCAAAATATATTGATCATGTTTTTTAGAGAACTCCGCTTTTCTAAGAGTTATGTTCTTAAAATTTACTTACAGTAACTTTCCTAACTATATCCTATTATTTTAATTATTTTTTTTTATTTTATAGGTAAATAACTCTTTGGAAACTGAGAAGTTTGTTTCAAATAAAGTTCATTTTAAATAAAAATCAATAGTATTTATCTGATTGCAGGGTATCTCGTAGTCGCAATGTTCTCACACATAATTTGTCTATTTGTTTTTTGCAGTTGTTGCCTTGCCTTTTTGGCCGCGCCTAATCGAAACTTGTGCCCAATGTGGCCAGAGAGGTCCCCGGCCAAGATCAAGATGATCAGAGGCACGCTTACTATATATCGCGATATTAATGAGTTGTTGGCAGAACGGACAAAACAGTCTATAAAAAGAAAGAGAGAGAAGGAGTGAAAAAACAACCGCACTTTGATGTTGTAATTAACTCTCATTAGAGGCAGACAAAAGTCGCACTTTGGATATCTGAGTCCCAATCTGAATCAGACACCAAATTTAGGTTTCACTTTCGCTACAACAATATCAACAAACTGTTTACGAGTAAGTGTGCTATATTTAAGTATTTACTTGCACAACAAACAGCGAAACAAAGCAAAACTAAAAGTCCAAATAGTCTTTAAATCTCGCACGAATTTTGTTTTTTTTTTTCGGTCATGCGAATTCGTTTCTTCTTAAGGCGCGTTGATTGTTTTTGTCCCCCCTTTTAAGAGAGGAAAACAAAACAACAAAAAACAAAGGTTTGGCTAGACAAACGATCATGGGAAAACAAACGAACCAAAAAAAAAGATAGGGAGAAGCGTCAAAGGGGAGCAGCAGCTGCCAAAAAAAAATCCATTGCCAATTTCGAGCAGTTGACCGAAGAAAGTAAAGCTTATCTGTCAAAATCCCGCAGAGACCCTGAGATCGGAGAGACCTGAGACATGTGAGAGACTCGACTGAGACTCGACTGAACCTAAGACTGAATGCGTGCTCAAGTTACCTGCTGTGTAATTAATGAATGACAACAACGCTTCTAATTCAAATCCATCCTTTTGACAACTTTTCGCACAGCCCCAGAGATGTGTGCGTGAGTGCTAAAGAACTTGCGTGAGTCACGAAAACTTGCAACAAATGTTGGATCAATTTTTAGTTATTTCCATATCCCAGTCTTAACTTAATTTAACTTTTTTTGTTTTCAGTTTCTAACTTAAAGTTTACATAAATTTATTTTATTATTTTGTTATTTTAATTCAATTTTAATTTTTAATTTTAATAATTATTTTACTTTTGCAGACTTTAGTTGTGCTAAATAAATAAATAAATAAACTAAATACGACACAGTCAATATTTAATGTAAATTTATGAATATTTCTAAACATTAGTTAATTACTTAAAATATTATTTTAAATAGATTTATTATTGTTTTCTAGGTGAACTAAAAATAAGCTTACGATGCGATTTATACTTGTCTTTAAACTTAAATTATTTTTACAAATTGTTTGAATTGCTTAAAAATTATTTTTAAAAATAATTGTTATTTTATAAATGAATTTATTTGTTTTCGATTTAGTCAAAACATTAATTTAAAATGCAAAGAAGTTATTGATGTGAAGTAAACAATTTTAACTCCACCATTTATTTATTATATAAATAAGATCTTTTTTATAAAACAAATTCTTTAAAGAGTATATCGGGGGTGCCACAGATATCGCTTTCACTTGAATTTCACTTCAATCGCACAATAATTTTGTGCGGAATAAACAAGCGCTAAATCCGCTTTCGTCCGATGCTGCCACCTAGTCCAATTTAGATTTTCAAAGTCGGGGGAAGCGATGCCACATTTTTTAGTCAGAATTCGAAGTAAGGTATTTAAAAAAAATATATGGAACCACTTCAGTTTTCTTTAAATTAAGCATTAAAAAAATAGGTAATTTGAGGTAAATCAAGTTTTACCCAAAAAAAACCTTTAACTTATTGTGCAATTTGTAAAAACATTTGTCACGAAGAGTTGCCAGATTAATGGCATACAATTGCTAGAGTTGTCGAGTAACTTTTATTTTCTCGCGCCAAATACTTTTAAATTTTTTTTAGCTAAACAAAATCAATTATTGCATAAATAAATTAAATTATGTTTATTAAGTAAGAAAAAAAAAAGCTTATTGCTCTGCAATGATAAACTTGAAAAAGTTGCTAATCAAACTCTTGGGTAATTTAATCTGAGAAGGTGTCAACCCTTAGCAGCCTAGTTCGAAAAGGTTGGTGAACATGCTAAGAAATCTCTCGAAGTTCTGTGGCATCTCGGAAATTTCCGTGCGGAATTGCTATCTGCGGATTTCTATTTCGCTTGCGATTTCCGTGGCATCCCTGTATAGTAAATTCTTATACTTTCAAAGATAATTTTTTGCTCTTGCGTTAGTCAAAGACTTTATTTAAAACACATGATCAACTCTAGCTTTTTTGGCTACATTTTTGGACATTATTTGCTCGACTCTTGGCCAAACTTTCGTTGTTAATTAGCTGAATCAACACAGTAAACATAATGCGCAACAATTTGTGCCCTAAACACACTCATATCCTGTTCACAATAATCACTTACAATTGTTTAAGCTTTAAGCAAGCAAACAGCCAAAGCAAACTAAATGAAATTCGCTTGAAACGCGCACAACTTTCCATTTCCCAAACAATAAAAGTCACAGAAAATCAAATTAATAAGAAAAGAAAAAAAAATAGAAAAAGGAGAAAAAAAGGCAACGAAATATAATTTAGGTGCAGTGAAAATCAAGCATCCTCAGAGAGATATTTTTCTTTTTTATTTTCCATATTTTCCCTTGGCAAGTCTCGACAGAAATGTTGCTGTTGATGATGTTGATGATGATGTTGATGATGATGTATGCGCCTTGGCAGCCCATCAACTTTTGGTGTTGAAGTTGAGAGTTGAGTTGAACGACAGTTGCCATGACATTATCAACGTGGCAAAGTTGCAAGTTGCGGGTGTTGTTGTTGTTATTGTTGTTGTTGCTACTGCTTGTTGCAACGTGACATGTGTTTCAAAGAGGGAGAGAGAGAGAGAGCAGGGAATGTGCAGTTAATGTTGCTGCAACATGCCATCGTTTCCCTCCATCTGCCCCCTTTCACATTCAACTTGAATGCTTGAATAATTCAATGCATATTCACAAATGGCAACAATAACAATTGCTTTAAGCCAACGGCACACATAATAACAATTTTTTTAAATACATTTTTAATGAACTCGTTAAAATCATTCAAATGAATTGCAACCAGGTGGCAAGTTGACGCCAGTTGCATGACAATTTCTGTGTGGTCTCCACTGAGACTTGCAACATGTGTATGTCTCAAATAACATGTGCAAACTTAAACAAACTTAATCGAATTAAGCAAGTAGCTAGAACGTCAATTCCCAAGCTAAACCAAATGTAATTGATCCGAGTATTTATGCAAATCATTTTCAAATGCTTTAAAATTTGACGGCACAACTTTAAATATATAAATTCCTGAATCCATTTGGATATTGAAATGGCAAACAGAGCGCACAAAACACGACGAACTAAAGAGAAAGACTTTGTATGGAATTTATAGACTAGCAGTTACCCATTAAAGTTTGCTTAAGTAAAATATAATATTTTATAATTAATTTGAACTCATATTGATATTAAGATCATGGTAGAAAATGTATAGTTGAAAAGGAAGTTAATTTTTGCACAGTATAAGTTGAAAACGGTTTGAGAGACTCGACAATTTTTTGGTATCAATGGTATTTCTAATCCCTATAGGAATGTTAGAAACACATAACTTAAGTGTTTGAAATTTATATTCATTTCAGAAAAATTCATGAAAATTTTAAACAAACTCGCTTTTAACTAGATTTACAAAAAGTTAAATAAAGAATACAAAAGTATAAAGTACCTAAATATTTCCTATATAATGAAATTCGTATGTCTATAAGATATAAAAAGACAAAATAATTAAGTATAAATGCTATAGATAATAACGTAAAATTTAAAAAAAAATAAAATAAAAAAAAAAACAAAATATAAAAAAAAATAAAAATAAAAAAAATATATATAAAAAAAAATTAAACAATAAATAAAAAACAAAATTTAAAAAAATAAAAAAACCTGAAATATTATCTATGAGTTAATTGTGAATTGGAGATATTAACTGACAATTAATTTGAGATAATTAAATAATTTCTGAAAAATTTTAAAAAATCTACCAATTTTTTAGTTTTTAATTTTTGCAAGACATGCACAACTTTTGCGTTTCTAATAGCCATAATAATGACTAATTTTCAACGAAAGCCAACATTTTATGCAAATAGGGTATAAATAGGACGAGTAATCAGCCCCACTAGAAAACGACAACAACATCGACAGTATGAAGAGGAAGATGAGCATCCCACACTCAACGCGAAGTTTCCACAAAGTGGCCACTGAGGAGGATGCTCCAAAGCGAAGGCGAAGGCGTCTGCTCTATGGGGTAATTAAGAGCGTGGGATGACGGAAAACCACTGAACAGCACTTGAAAAATATGCACAGAAAATGCAAAATATAAAGAGAGAGAGAGATGGAAAAATAAAAAAAGAAAACATGTAAAAAGTAAAATCATGAAATATGTGAAACATGCCCCAAGCCCCAGACCAGACCAATTTCAATGAAAGGCGACACAGTTGCAACCAAGAGACCTGAAGCTGAAGCTGGAGCCTGAGAATCGAGGTCAGAAAAAACACTTTCATCGTTGGGCCGAAGAAGAATTTTTTTTTAAAGCAATTTGCGTGTTAGCATAGGAATGCAACAGATGAAAAAAATACAAAAAAAGAAGAGAACTGAAATCGAGCAATATGATAAGACAGATTGAAAATGGGTATTATTTAATTAGCATATAAACGAGCAACTGAAATTCGAATAAAGAATAACGAAAAATAAAAAAAGACTTACAATCTATACTTGAAGTTGAAGGCACAGTTACAAAAATGCAGATGAGAGAACGAACAACAAAGATTCAACCAAAAAGACACAATACAAAAGATTCTCATTTGCCAGTTAGTTGTTGTTGTTGTTTTGGTTGTTCTCCATGGGTTGTAGGTCATAGTCATAGCGTTTGACACCTTTTTCGCTGCTCTCAGCATAACTGTGACTCACAACAACAACAACAACAACTGACCCACAAATGGAGCAGACAAGTCTCTATAGAACCAGAACCTGAAAACTGCATTGACTGGCGCTTTACATAACCAAATAAGTGAAGTACTCGAGTAATACTCGTTACGACTATTACGGGTACTCATCATCATGCCTGCCAGCTATTCATATTGTAATTTCCAGCTAGCATAACAATAAAAAACCGCTGACCAGCCAGACATCACAACTGTGGCTAACTGTGCGTATGCGCAATTCTTGAAAACTGGCACAGCCAGTAAACGAACCACTGCAAAAGGGCATTACACTAAGAGAAACTGGTTGCATACTAAATGTTTTATTTGATTTATGATTTGTTATGATTTATTTTAAATAAATATTCGGCAAAACTTGAATTTTTAACGGCTTAGCAAGCAAGAGTTGATTAAATGCTACAAAAATATTATATTAATTATTATATTTGTAATATTGTATTGCAGAATGAAATTAGAGGCCAATCAAGGCCAATTAGACTTGGATATTTGTTTAATTTTGGTATAGTTATGAAAGTTTTAAGTTGATCTGATTTTCGACTTTCAAATTGTTTTCTTCAACAATTTTTTTTTAAAAAACTCAAATTATATCATTATAATTTGGAGATATATCGACAACTTGATTTAATTTTTGTCGATGCTTACATATTGATATATACAGCAGCTACTTCTCTTACAACTAAACCAACTAAATATATTCAGCTAATGTCATTAGACTCTTAATTTATTGCAATTGCAATTGCATTGTAATCGCTCAGTGTATAAGTTGAAAAGATAGAAATTGCACTTTACGGCATGATAACAGCAATTGGCATTGCAACACCCGCTAAACAAAGGCCAACAACTTTATTCTCTGTTGCAGCAGCGCAAGAGACAGAGAGAGCGGGGGGGGAGAATAAGAGGGAGAGGGAAGACAACTGCTAGAGAATGCGTGTAATCTTCTAGCGGTTGTAGCCCCGAAAAAAATTCAGCTCGTTCTTAGCGCTGTCACTCGCTTGGTCGTGGATGGAGGTGATAACTTTCAACGGTTTCACGTTTGAAATTGGCTTGAAGCTGACTTTGCACTGTGGGCAAAGACAGCCAAATTTGTGGCATAAACTTTAAACATAAAAATAGATACTTAGTAAGACTAATTTAGAATTTATGAGCAAAAAGTCTAATATATTTATATAAAACATAATTATAAAGCTAGAAACTTAAAATTAGGCATGAATCTTAGTAGAATTTTTTTTTTAAAGCGTATTTTAAATACCTTTATTAACTTTATCCATGTTTACACTTTTTTTTTATAATGTTTACAAAACAAGCACAATTCGCTTTGAAAGTCCCAATAATTTTTTGCCGCTTTTTTTCAGTTTGTATGACAACTGCGAGCTTTAAATATTAAGGGTAGTCCCAAGAATAAACTAAAAAATAAATATTTTTGTTCTCTCTGGCGTATTAAAATTTGGGAAATCAAACACGTTTTAAGATACTGAACCAAAAATACTTCAATTTATGCAAAAATTACAAAAAAAAAAAAAAAAAAAAAATGTAAATTAAATATTGAACAATTTTCCCATAGTGCTTTGCTTACGCTGCTGCTGCCGATGTTGCAGCTTGCCTCAGCGACCCTCTGCCTGCAGCTGCAGTCTGTGGGAAATTAATGAATTAAGAGACTCGCTGGCGGTAAGAAAAAACAAAAAAAACTGAAGAAAAAAAAATGGAAATAAGTAATGCTCACATTACATTAGCGGCAGCCGCTGAAGTTGCTGCTGTTGTTGCTGATGTTGCTGTTGTTGCTGCTGTTGTTGCTGCTGTTGTTGCTGATGTTGCTGTTGCTGCTGTTGCTGCAGTTGCCGCCAAGTGGCAGGAGGCAACTTTAACTCATTTCCACGACACTCAAATGAGCAAAATTATTGCGGTTAAGTACGCGAACGTAAAGATTTTTCCCGACTCTGTCTATTTGAAAAATCGGAAAGTAAGCAAAAGAAAAGTCTTGTTAGAAAAAGACGACGAAGAAGAAGCAGAAGATGGAGATGAAGCTGAAGAAGATTTGCAAAAGCGTCGCCGACGCGTCGAGGGAATTTTTAGCGAGGCCCCAAAACTCAACTTCAAGTCGAAGTCGAAGTCAAAGTCAGCAAAGTTGTTGGCAGATCGTGAATTAAATTTAAACAGCAGAAATACAAAATAAATAAATGGGACAAGTGAGATGCGCTATGGTGTGGAAATTATAGGGAAAAAGAGGGCTGCAAATATCTCATCGCGTCTCGTGTTGCATTGTCATTGATAGGCCGCAAGAAGAAAAGGAAAATAAAAATCAAAATACAAGGCGAAGAAAGAAATCAACATGATCAAGCATTGAGCTAACGATCCATCCGCCAACACAGCGACCAAATTGGCACATTAGACAAATTGTTGCAGACACAGACAAACCGACAACCCGACAGACCGATGACGATGAGGGGCACAACAAACATCTCAATAACCCAAAGCAGCAACAGCAACAACAAACCAAAAAGCCAATGCAAAACAAACTGAAACCGAGAGATCATAAATTGAATATTTGTGCAACTGTTGCCGCTGTCAACCGCAAAGGAGGTGAGCCTGGAAAATGGCAAACACCCAACAATTCAGCCATCCATTCATCCATCAATCCAGCAGTCAATCATCAGTCGTCTAGAGTCAGAGGTGCGATCAGATGTCAGGGCTTTGGAGACCTCTCACAGTTCTCTGAGAGCTCGCACCATTTAACAATGCCGCACAATTTAAGCCATCATTGACCCATTTTTTTCTTTATCTTGCCACTTGGGGAATGCCACAGTACACTTCTGATTCCTCTTCTTCTTGTTGTTGTTATTTCTAAGTATTACTATCTAAGTTAGGGATGGGTATCGGCTTCAAAATTTCAATAATAATAGTACTTGAAATACCAATTAGAAAAAACAGAATATTGTAATAAATATCAGTCAAATTGCAATTAATTTCATTAAGATCGAAATTCATCAGTATATTTAAAAATGCCACTTTAAGGAATAGGAAACCAAAATTTCTTTAAAAATAAATTATGGTCTCAGGCTATTAATAGTACAAAAAATCCTGTAAAAATCCTGTTCTAAGTCCTTAAACAAAAATTACGATGCAACAATTAAATTTCAAGTTTTAATTAAAAGTTAAAAAAATAGCACTTGTTTTTAAATTGTATGGTTATTCCGTAACTTTTATTTTAAAAATTAAGAATAAAATTTAAAATGTAAAGCTTTTCAGAAAAAGTTGTCTATTTTATAATGTTTATGATCTATGGTTCTATACCTATGATACTAATATAAAATAATAGCAAATAATAAAAAACGTAATTAAATTATATTCTTCATTTATATACAGGGATGGTCAAAAGTACTTACACAACATTTAAAGTTAAATCTACTCGTAATTTGAACTTCATGTTCATTTTGGTATCAATGGAAAGGTCTTTTTAATTCCTTTTAAATGATACAAAAATTTTCTTAACTTTTTTCTGGGTCTCAAACAAAAAATGTTTTGATGCAAATAGTTTCTTCAAACAATTTAAATAGTGACTAAAAAAAAAATTTTAAAAAAACTCTTAGCTAGTTTTTTTTATAATTTATTGAAAACTTCACAAAAAGGCACTTTTTGCATGAAAATTAGGTAAAAGTGCCATTTTTGCAGTTTCCAAAAAATTATAAAAATTACTAGCGAAGATATTTTTTACAATTTTTTTTCCAGTCACTATTTAAATTGTTTAAAGAAACTTTTTGCATCAAAACATTTTTTGTTAGAGACCCAGAAAAAAACTTCAAAAAATAGACTTTTACAAAAACTGATAATTATCAATGGGTACTTAATGGGTTAAGGAAATTTTTTTACCATTTGAAAGAAATTCAAAAGACCTTTCCATTGATACCAAATCTTTAAGTGTTGTGTAAATACTTTTGACCACCCCTGTACTTTAAATAATTAGATACTAACATTTTTCTTGACTTACAAAATCAAGAAAAATTAAAATTATAAATATCACATTAAATATGACATCGTGCTAAATTAAATATAATTTCTATCGATGCAATATCGATATCTTTATATCAATACCCATCCCTAATACAAAGTTCTATGTGAGCTATTGGCTTTCGTTATGCGATCGAGTGTCGCCATTTAATTGGCCTCTCAAGGCAGAAGCTTGCCAAATATGTCGCAATGACTTTGACACTTTTCTGACCGTGTCTAAAGCTGCGTAACAATTTCTTTTGTCATCTTTGCTCTATTGTGACTTGTGTTGTTAGTTGCTTGATGTTGTTGTTGTTGTTGTTGTGTGTTGTTGCTTGTGATGAGAATGTTGTCGTCATGCGCTTTAATTAAATTTTGTTTTGGTGGCTGCTTTGCTGTTTTTCTGTAATGTCATTGCCTGCCTTTTGTTGCCAGCTTCGTTTCACTCACTCACATGTGATGTCACTCACTGGCTTTGGCCAGGAAAACCGGCTAGTTGGCCATTTGAAGTTCATGGCAATACACATGCACACACATAGAGACATAATTACAAATTCATTTGGCACAATTATGCGGCACAGTTGCAGTTGCAGCACGCCAGCAACATTGGCAAGCAGCAACAGCGGCGACACACATTTAATTGCATTTGGCAAACGAGCGCAACAAGTGCCACGAGATTGCCACAAGAGTCTCCACAATGCACACAATACACAACAGTTGCTGACTGTGAATTCTAGTATCTAAAAATAAAAAGACGCAACACGCGAATCCGAATCCGCGAACAATTCAAGTCCAAGACCAAGTAAAACGCATGAAAATTGCTGCCTAGACACTAAATTAAAAGCTTAATGCGTTGCAGCCCCTCAATCCAAGTGGCAACCACATTCAGTTGCATCCACAGATCCCCAGGTAGTAGCCTCCACACTCAGTTCTCAGTCTCAGTTCCCATTCATTGGGTGTCTTCTGAAATGTTTATTCTGCAACACTTGGCACGATTTTAATTTGCTTTTAGTGCCTGTAATTCATTTTGAAGCCAACTGATAAATGGAAATGAGCACAATTAGTCGTGGGGGGTGTTACGCCTTCTCTCTCTACCTTTTCCTCTTCTCTCTCTCTCTCTCTCACACACTTCTCTACAACTTTTGCACAGATTGCATTCTGTGCTCAGCGACTCACCAACTGGTTCAGTTGGATACCAGTTATCTTATGGAAATCTATTAATTCCATCGAGATAAACCGGATAACCACGCACTATGTTCATAAATAAAGCCAAGGAACTATGAAAATGAATAATGAACAGCAGATATCTGGCCGGATAAGCATTTCAACATTGCTCGCAATTTGTAACTTTAGCTGGACATAACATAACATTTCTCTTTTCGTTTTTACTCTGAGTAATAGCAGCAGGTTTAAAGCTTAAAGTTGAAGTTTAAATAAAAAAGAAAATCAAATTTAAAATTAAAGTTGTATGTGTTTAATAAAATCGAATTTAAATTATATAATTTTTTAAGTGTTGGAAAATAACTATATTTTTCAAAATAAATATAATTTTGATGCAGAATCGAATTAGATGAGAAACAATGTAAAAATTTACATTTCGCAAGAAAATAGGTTAAGTTGTGACAAATTTATGACAATCTGAAGTTATTGAAAAAGTGTCAAGGACAGTTTTTGGAAAAAAGAATTGAATTACTATGCAGAATGGAATTAGAGACTAAACATAAACTAAACAGTTAAGTTTTGACAAAGTAATGACAGTTTGAAGTTTTTGATAAAATGTCAAGGAAAATGTGGACAAAGTTGGAAAACAATCGAAATAAAGTAAGAGGTCTAACAATAATAATATTAATATTCCTCAAGAAAAACGGTTAGGTTTTGGCAAAGCTATGACAGTTTGAAGTTTTTAAAATAGTTGTTCGGTCGTTAGTGTAAAATTATTCAAAATAACTACGACAGTATATTTCAAATTAAACACTTTAATTAATAATCAAATTTTCTTATGTTTACTTTCAATATAAAACACAAGTTTGTTGCCTACTGCTTAATATGACATTATATAAATAAATAAATATAAACCACTTGCATAACATTATAAAAGCAACATTATAAAAGTTACATCACAAGAAAACTTAACAAAAATTAATGACTTTTGAATAGAATTAAATAAAATTGCATGCCTTAAGTCGGAAGAGATTTTCTTTAACTAGGCAAACAAAATTGCCAGTTAAATTTGAGAGATTCAATTTGCAAGCTAAGCAATTACTTAGGCTAAAACACTGACCAACCACATTCAACCATCTGTCTCTCTGTCTGTCTGGCCGTCTGGGAATTATGCAACGAGTTAGACACATCAAATGGCCACTGGTTGGACTTGAATTGTTTCAACACCAACTCAACTCAACTGAACTGAACTGAGCAAAAGTGGACGAGTCAACGAACCTGTGACAGCTGGGCGCAAAAGCTGTCCATCAACGGGGAGGCGCAACCAGAAACGCAACGCAACCACAATCATGCAACGGTAACTAAAGTATAAACCCAAATGGAGCATTAAAAGAACTTCACATTGGACATTCAGCATTACGAAAGCTGGCCCAAAAAAAAAAACAGAAGAGGGAACTGCTAGGAACGACTTAAATTGAGAGAGAACCCAACTGGGAAAGAACCTGTACTCAGATTAAGTATAAAAATTAAATATATATATTTAAATATTATTAAAAAAAAATGTTGAAAAAAATTCAAAGTGAAAGTCGAGCCCAGGAATCGCAGCGCAATAAAATGGAATGCAAATGAAAAAATTTCATCAAAAAATAATGGAATTTTCCAAATGCAGAACCTTTTTTGAAAGAAAAAATTATCAAAAATATAATATATTCAGCATGTTAATCAATTTAGTTTTGACAAAGTTATGATTCTTGAAATTTGTAAAAAAAAAAGGTCAAGAAGTATGAATTAAAAATGGAAAATGGTAAAGAAAATAAATCAAATTTTATTTAATTGTAAATTGAAATTTTGTTTATAGAACTGCAATTTATCATTTCAAATTTAGTTTGATATATAAAATGTATTCAGTATTTACTCTTCAAATTGATATGCTTAGGTTCCATATAGTATAAGAATCTACATAGCAATTTTAATGTGTCTAGCTCTTAGTGTAGGCGAGATGTAGGACATGAATTTTGCTTATAGAACTACAACTCATCATTCTAAATATTGTTTGCTACGGAGAATGTAATTTTAAGATATATTCAGTATTTATTATTCAAATTAATATGCTTAGGTTCCATATGGTATAAGAACCTACATAAGAATTTTAATGTGTCTAGCTCTTAGTGTAGGTGAGATGTAGGACATAAATATTGTTTGCTACGGAGAATGTAATTTTAAAATATATTCAGTATTTATTATTCAAATTAATATGCTTAGGTTCCATATGGTATAAGAACCTACATAAGAATTTTAATGTGTCTAGCTCTTAGTGTAGGTGAGATGTAGGACATAAATATTGTTTGCTACGGAGAATGTAATTTTAAAATATATTCAGTATTTATTATTCAAATTAATATGCTTAGGTTCCATATAGTATAAGAACCTACATAAGAATTTTAATGTGTCTAGCTCTTAGTGTAGGTGAGATGTAGGACATAAATATTGTTTGCTACGGATAATGTAATTTTAAAATATATTAAGTATCTATAATTCAAATTAATATGCTTAGGTTCCATATAGTATAAGAACCTACATAGGAATTTTAACGTATCTAGCTCTTTTTGTATGTGACATCCCGGATATGACTTTACCCACTCAATATTTGATGCAGTTATTTTATAGACCTTTTGTATATTTTAAGTACAGGGTCTGGAAATAAAATAAAATGTGGTAACAAATGAAGTCAGAGCAGCTCGAGGTTATAGCGGCATTTGCCACGAGAGCATTTAATAAACGCCCAGAGGTTGAAGGATGAGCAGCAGGGGGAGGTAAAGAAAGAGAGAGAGAGAGAGAGAGAGGGGAAGGAGAGGGAGAGGGAGATAGGCAGACTGTTGGGGGCGCCGCTAATGAGCAGCAAGCGAGCGGTGCAACGTTACCACCCGAGGGGTCATGTCTTGAGACATCATAAACAGCTAATAGACGCGTGCAGCGACAACATGATTAATTGAAACTAAATGGCCCAGCGGCAACAGTTGTCGATGCAACAACAGCAGTAACAGCAGCAACAACTCGAGTTGCCGCTGCGTGCCTGGCAACAATTACAAAACAGTTGCATTTGGTTGGTGGCAGGAAACGCAACGCAACTTGGTCACAATTAAGCAAATGACAAATGACATCAAATTGCATGCAAAATGGCTAAAACAGGCGCCGGGGCCAAGAGAGAGAAGAGAAGAGAACAGAGGAAGGCAGGAGGCTTCTTGACTTCTTGACTTAATTGTGCAGCAGGTTCTACAAGGCCGAGAGACAAAGTGTTGCACGGTCATTGATCGCCAGCAGCAACAACAGCAGCAACAGCAACATTCCAAGCTTCTCTCTGTCCGTTAGAAGTTGCGCAGTTTTAATAAATTTAAATGTGGCTAAAGCAGCAACAACAATGCAATCATTTAAACGGCAACAACAATTGGTAATTGAAGCAGGCACAAGTTATGCAGGCAATTGTTGCTGCTGCTGCTGCTGTCGATTGCTGCCGCTTGCAGCAACAGTTGCAGATGCTGCAGTACTTAAGCTTATCACTAAATTTGTTACGCTGCCATTGCCATGGATAGCATTGCAATCTTGCATAATGCACAGCAGCAACAGCAGCAACAACAGTTGCCACATGCAACATGTAACTGTACTTGCAACTGATGCGGCATCAGCAACATTCGCATTACACAAATATCCAACTAATAATAGTAATAATTCAAATTAATTTCGCACCCAGCTATAAAAGTGGCAACTATTTGAAATCATTATGTGATAAAGATGGGAAAATGCAAAAACGAAATCAAATTGTAAAAGTTGTAAAAGTTGCAGTAGATCCAACAGCAGCAGCAGCAACTGTTGCTGCATTTTTATCGCTGGCTAAAAAATCAACTGCAATTTGCAAAAAAAGAGCGGAATCATTTGCACTATTAAAATAAAAATGAAGACAAAACTTGTAGATAAAGCGAAAATAGAAATAAGAATTTGCAATGCAGCAGCAACAGCAACAGCAGCAACAACTGAAAGCCAATAAAGCGTTGCCGCAACGACGACGGCAGCAACAATTGCTAGGAAAAAGTGCAGACGCCGCAGCAACAGCGGCAACAAAAATTACCGCCAAAGACCAAAAGATCAAACTGCAGGGAAATAAACAACAACAGCAGCAGCAGCAGCAGCAACAGGAACAACAACAGCAACAATAATCACAACTGCAGCAGCAGCAGCAGAAGAAAAAGCAGTTCCAACAACAGCAGCAACAACAACACAAAATAAAGAAAAAAAAAAGCAGATTGCCATTGGCACTTGAGCAGCAGCAGCAGCAACATCGTGCAGCATCTCTTTCTTTCACTGCTCACTCGCACCCTCTCTCTCTAACTCTATTTCTCTCTCTCTCTCATTCTGTATTTTCATCAAGTTTAGGTCTATGCAAAAGTTGCTCTTGGCCGCAAATGCTAAACAGTTGCCATGGCTAAAAGGGCCACTACCAAGCTTTTCATTGCTGGTAAAGTTCAAGAGTTGATGATGTTGCCGTGAAGTACACTCAGAAAAAAAATTTAGAATTCCGTACGTTAGCAAAGGATGTTCAGGTATAAGCAAACTCAAAAGCTGAGTTCGGAATTTTCAAAACTAAGAACAAAAATCGTATTTCAAGATTAGATATTAAAATACGATTTTTTTGGGACACTTTAAGTACGTTTTGTGATTAATTTAAGTCTGCAAAAGAAAGTTGAAGTACACAAAACTCTAGAAAATCTTCTAGTACAAAACATTCTTATATTTAAGTTTGTTTCAATCTTGAGATATACGAGTTTAATTACATATAAGTGCGGCTAGAACCAGTTGAGAATCATAAGGCGCAAGCACGAAAAATTAAACTTAAACCGATCTTTTCATACTTAATTCAAGAAAAATACACAACAATATTTAAATTTTAAGAACAAAACAGTAGGTTTTCAAAATTTTTCCGAGTGTAGATGGTGCTGCTGCTGCTGTTGTTGCTGCTGCCGTTGCTGTTGTTGCTAGCAGATGATCGCATATTTTATGCCACAAAAAGAATGCAGACGCCGCCGCCATTGCGTTGCATATGCATAAAGATAAGACAGAAGAAAGTTGCACAGTTGCCAGTTGCTAGTTGCCAGTTGCACAGTTGCAGCAGCAACATTTTGGCCACGCAGCAGCAACAGCTGCCGCCAGCCAGTCAACCCACTCACAACGACAACGACACAACGGCAACAGCACCCACGATTTGCATGTGTGTCAATGCGAATATTTAGAACCGCAACTCTTGTGGCATCAAGTTGTTGCTAATGAAGCGCCTCAAGTCATGTCAACTTTATGCCACAAATTAGGGCCTAAATAAACCCAGTGCCACATGCCACAAATTATAGACAAATTTCTGGTACGCCTAGAGACTCAATTTATCAGGTGCATTGATCTATGGCCATTTTTATTTTTATTTTTAATTAACGCTCAGTTGCTTTTGTTGCAAGTTCAAGTCCAAGTTGCAGGGTTGCAATTGTTTTTGCTGTTGCTGCTGCTGCTGCCGTCTTTCCCATGGTTTCAATAGCAAAAAATACACTTATATATACATATGTATATATATTTATGAGAAAGGCGCACAAGAAAGCCGCTAGAAATGGAAATCTAATAAAGATCATTAGCATACGGAGCACGTATCGAGCGCCAAGAAGAGTTGATTGCAGGGCGCAGACTAATAGATCAGCACTAGACAGAGAAAGGGAGTGTGTGAGAGAGAGAGAGAGAGGGGGGGGGGAGAGAGAGGCAAGATAGCATAGAGGAAGCAAGAGATGGCTTCAATTAACTGAGGTTTCTGACTGTGGAACACGCGACAGAATTATGTTAAGCGTTTGTCATTTAGCTAAATTGAAACTGAACCATCAAGATATGTAATTTTCGGCAAAACCGAATTCTTAATACGCTTGAAGAATATAAAAAATAGAACCAAATAAAATAAAAATAAATAAATAAAATAATAATAAATAAAATTAAATTAAATAATAATAATAAATAATAAATAACAAATAATAAAAAATTAATAATAAATAAAATCAAAATAAATAAAATAAATAAAAAAAATTAAATTAAACAATAACAATAAATAATAAATAATAAATAATAAATAATAAATAATAAATAATAAATAATAAATAATTAATAATTAATAATAAATAATAAATAATAAATAATAAATAATAAATAATAAATAATAAATAATAAATAATAAATAATAAATAATAAATAATAAATAATAAATAATAAATAATAAATAATAAATAATAAATAATAAATAATAAATAATAAATAATAAATAATAAATAATAAATAATAAATAATAAATAATAAATAATAAATAATAAATAATAAATAATAAATAATAAATAATAAATACTAAATAATAAATAATAAATAACAAATAATAAATAACAAATAATAAAAAATAAATAATAAATAAAATCAAAATAAATAAAATAAATAAATAAAATTAAATTAAACAATAATAATAAATAATAAATAATAAATAATAAATAATAAATAATAAATAATAAATAATAAATACTATATAATAAATACCATATAATAAAAAATAAATAATAAATAAAATAAATAAATAAAATTAAATTAAACAATAATAATAAATAATAAATACCAAATACTTAATAATAAATAATAAATAATAAATAATAAATAATAAATAACAAATAATAAATAATAAGTAATAAATAAAATCAAAATAAATAAAAAAAATAAATAAAATTAAATTAAACAATAATAATAAATAATAAATAATAAATACTAAATAATAAATACCAAATAATAAAAAATAAATAATAAATAAAATCAAAATAAATAAAATAAATAAATTAAATTAAATTAAACAATAATAATAAATAATAAATACCAAATACTAAATAATAAATAATAAATAATCAATAATCAATAATAAATAATAAATAATAAATAACAAATAATAAATAACAAATAATAAAAAATAAATAATAAATAAAATCAAAATAAATAAAATAAATAAATAAAATTAAATTAAACAATAATAATAAATAATAAATAATAAATAAAATCAAAATTAACAAAATAAATAAATTAAATTAAATTAAACAATAATAATAAATAATAAATAACAAATACTTAATAATAAATAATAAATAATAAATAACAAATAATAAATAATAAATTAAATCAAAATAAATAAAATAAAATAAAATCAAAATAAATAAAATAAAATAAAAATAAATTCAAAATATATAAAATAAAAAACAAAAATAAGAAATATAAAAATAATAATAAAAATCCAGTACAATTGGTATTCATGAAACTAATTTCATTCTTTCTTTCAAATACTTTGTTGTGTAAAATTTAAAGAAGATTGAGTTTTTAACGCATTACATTAAAATCAACTTCAAATTATAATTATTAAATTATTTATATATTTAAAAATAATTTACTAAACGATTCAAAGTTTAACAAATTAAACCTCTCACAATTCAGGGTTAATTATCTTAAAAAAAAAAAAACAATTTTCAATAACACATTTATGGAACACACTATATTGAGGCATTTCTGCCTCATCCTGATCAAGAATATACCAATATTCTATATGTTAAGTTCTGTTAGGTTGCACATTTAACACCAAAATCATGATACCCACTGCAAGGGTATAAATTATTCGCATTTTACCCCTTTAGCGAGTTGTCTAAGCATGCGTCTGGTTTAACCAGTTGGTTGCAATATTTATATGGATCATCATGGATCGATGACAGGCCAAACGAGGCGTCGTTTGACATTGGAAGCGAAAGCCAAGAATCAAGTATCAAGAATCAGGCCAAAATGCGCTGAATTCTGGTCGAGCAGCCAAAGTGAATATCATGCGTGGCTTGACTAATTCAATAGTTAAAAAAGAGTAAAAATTTATCTAACGTCTTTCAAGTTCTTGGTCAACATTAAAATTTTGCATACAACTTTATTTTTTCTTAACTTTTTAACTGCATTTCTCTCAACTTTACAGAATTTTAAAAAGTTCAATGCAACATGTTGCATCAAACATGTTCGAGGCTTAACAGGCGCTGTTAAGTTAACAGCGTATGCAAAATTGCGCGCCTAATTCGCGCTTTATTCGAAGTTTTTAACAATTTCGAGACTTTGGCTAATGAAAATCTAAAGATTTATAGTTTTTGTTAATAAATAAAGATTTTTAAAAGGATTTTATAGATTTATTTGGATTTTTTCTTCAGTTATTCAACTGTTAAAATGTATCTTTCTTTTGCTCGCGCTTTGGCCAACTGCAAACCGGTCTGCGCAGTCTGGGAGAAAAGTCTGCAAAAGCAACGCTGACTGCGACCGCGACCGCGACAGCGACGTCAGCGTTGACAGCGGCAGCGTTTTCCGGTTGAAAATTTTTAAAAGACGCTGCCGCAACGCGGCTCGAAACATTTGTACCAAGACGTTAGAAGACAACGCAACTTGCGATCGGAGACGCGACCAACTAAGCAAATTAGAAAGAGAGCGAGTTAAAGAGACAGAGAGAGAGAGAGAGCGAAAGAAGAGTTGTAGAAATAGAAAGAAAAGAAAATACAAGTGCTATTTGAAAATAATAAAAAAAAAGGTGGCCAAAAAGCCAACAGTCCTGACAGTCAACTTGGAGTTTGACTTGGACTTGAACTTGGTCTTGGACTTAAACTTGGACTCGACTTGATCTGGCGTCTTGATCTTGAGAATTGAGAACTGAGAACTGAGACTGGGTCTTGGAACTTTGAACGTGTTGCCGCTGTCGGTCGTGAAGTCTGCACAAAAACAAAGTTACAGTTAGTTGACACTAATACGAGTTGCGAATGCGGTTGCCAAAAAATCTATAAAAATAAATAAAGTTAAATAAATAAAAATAAATATAAACTGTATATATAAAACGTAACGCGAGTGTTAATTTCAATTCAGTTTAAACGTCGCGTGTGTTGTTGTTCTCTGAATTTTTGTGTGACCTTTGACCCAAAGATGGCGCTAAATGCCGCCTGCAGCTGCGTCCTGGCGCTTGTCATTGTCCTCTGCTGCACGCTGCCCGCGGCGATTGAGGCCGATTATCCTGGCGTTATTGAGCTCGTTGGCTATAGCAATCGTCGAGCGCGCACTCATTTCATGGAAACGCCCAGTTATAGTCCAAATCCCACACTGACACCGCCAGCGTCCAAAACCAGAGCGGATATTGAAACTGTCAAGCGCAATATGAAGAAATATGATCGTTTGTTGGAGCTGGACACTAAGAATTTGCCCGAGCCGCAAAAGGATATGTTGGCTAGAATCGTAGAGCGTGTGGCCAGATTGAAGGAGACGCTGGACATTGAGGAACAGCAGCTGATACAACAGGAGGCAACATCGGCCAGAAGCAGCAGCAGCAGCAGCAGCAGCTCATCAACTCAACAACTTTCTTCCACGGAGAATCTCGAGCAGAGTACAGTGCCTACCACGGGCTATACGGAAACTGAAACGGATCCCACTTTGCTGCTGGATGAGACCACATTGCTGCAGCTGCAAAACACAATGAACGAGCAGGCGGCACTGCAGGCTGAGGTTACGGCCCAAACGACTTTAATGCGTGAAATGCCAACAACAACCGACTTGAATTTGGATGTTACCAATAGTGAACTGGCCGAAACGACAGCGCCAGCTTTGACAACACTCTCGGAGAGTCGAGAAATGACAAATGTGGATGACAGCGAGAACAGCGATGAGGAATCGACAACTGAATCTTTTACCGATGCCACCGATGCCGATGATCAATTTGTTGCAGCGCGTTCCAACAACAATATTGCAGCAATTACCGCTGCGGATGCAGATGCGACAACAACAACAACAACAGCTGGCAATCAACGCACTCTGACCACCATGGGCAAATTAAAGATAAGAGCCACAAAACGTCCTTTTGGCCACAAGGTGACAGCGGCTCTGAAAAGACAAGGACAACGGCCGAGCAGCGTCAGCGCCGCAGCGGCAAATGCAGCAGCGGCTTCCAAGCCGCCCACAAATACGGCAACAACCAGCAAACAGAAGCTGGGCAACAGCAACAACAACTATCAGAAGTTAACAACCAACAAGCAGCAGCAGCAACAACAAAAGTTGACAACCGCTGGCAGCACTCAAAACTCAAATCCTGCCACAATTACACCAGCTTTGCCGCTGGAACAACTTTACACACGCACACCACAAGCCAACATACCAGTGCCAGCAGCAGCAGCAGCCGCCGCCTCAGCAGCAGCAGCAGTTGCTCCCGTTGCCAGCAACTACAACAACAACAGCAATGCTCCAGATGCAATTGTCTATGATGGTCATGTGAATGCCTCGGCGCTCATCGACAGCCTCAATACGCATGCGCGCGAGGAATATTACCAGCAAAAGCTCAACAGCAACAACAACAAGGATAATAAGGTAAGTCAACTACACTCAGAAAAATAATCATAGTGTTATTAAAAATGGCTTAATCATTGATTTTAGCAAAACATTCAAGTTCAAACTAATATATATAATCTTTTTTTAATGGAAAATTTAAAGTACACTCAGAAAAATACCAATAGAAATTAAAAAAGCGCAGTGAAAGTCAAGTACACTCAAAAAAAAAATTATTTTGTAGCCACAAATATTTTTTCATATCATAGACTTCGAAAACATTAAAACAAAACATACATTTTCTAAATAAAAAGCTTAAAGTACACTCAGAAAAATAACAATAGAAACTAAGAAAACGCAATTTAAGTCAAGTACACTCAGAAAAAAATTATTTTGTCGCCACATATGTTTTTTCATATCATAGACATTAAAAAACACATAATTTTCTAAATGAAAAACTTAAACTACACTCAGAAAAATACCAATGGAAATTAATAAAAGTCAACACAAGTCAGGTACATTTAGAAAAAAAAATGATTTTGTAGCCACAAATGTTTTTTCATAGCATTGACTTCGAAAATTTAAAAAAACACATCATTTTCTAAATGAAAAACTTAAAGTACACTCAGAAAAATACCAATGGAAATTAAAAAATTCAACACAAGTCAAGTACACTCAAAAAAAAATCATTTTGTTACCACAAATTATTTGCTTATCATTGACTTTCAAAAAGTTAAGAATCAATACAAAAACAAATAGTTTTCTACATAAAAAACTTAAAATACACTCAGGAAAATAACGATAGCAATATCAGAAAAAAACGGACAATATTTTTTAAATTTTCATAAAATTTCGCCAACATTTTAAATAAAAAAAAAATACCATTTTATAAAAAGTCATTACTTTTATTCTTTCATAAATTTGAGAATTTGGTGGAAAACGAAGCTAGTAAAAAAGTTTACAGTTAAGCAAAGCCCTGTACTTATTCTGTATAAGTGAAATTAGTTTTTTTAATAACATTCAACGTAAAAATAAAAATGAAAAACATTTATAAAAATGAAATAAGAAAGTACAAAATATCTAAAAATGACTCACTTTTTGTGAGTTGACAAACTTAACAGACCCTTTGTACATTTGAAGTACAGGGTCTAAATATGCGAACGAATCAGGCACAAATAACTGAAATTCTTTCCGTTCATTTTCCGTTCATTTTAATCCGAGTGTAGACATTTAAGCCAATAATGAGCAATCAGGCAATTGCCTTTCTTTGCTGTTGACATGTTACGCTTAATTAGCGTTAACTTTGCCAAAAAGCTTAGAGACAATGCCTAATGCTGGGGGAGGAAGAGACAAAGAGAGAGAGAGAGGGATAAAGAGAGAGAGAGAGGCAGAGAATGAAAAACCGTTTTGGGCTCAATTGCAATGTCAAATGCAGAATTATTGCTACAACAAGTTGTTGACTGGTTTCAAAAAACAAAAAAAAAAACGGGCAACAAGCGGCGACCACAGCGAGTGGAGCAAACAAAATTGACAGCGACAACAGCAAACGACGACAACCAGCAGCAACAACAGCAACAACAGCAACAACAATAGTCAACAAAACCGACAAACAATACAGACAACAAAAAAAAAAGTAAACTTCCAAAATTGAATGTATAAAGTTATCCAGAAAGAGAGAGAGAAGCTAACAACGTTGTTGCTGTTGTTAGTTGCTAGTTGTTGTTGTTGTTGTTGTCGTCCAGATCGACCACTTGTTATAAATGGAGCGCCTTGAGGCTTAAACAGCAATCGTTGCTAGCTTTCCATTGCAAATCGATTGTCATAATGTTGCCAGAGTTTCATTCTATAAAAGACTGGGTCAATTTTCAAACAAAAATCCAAATCCAACTCCAAATCCAAAGACAAAGACCAGAAAACATTGCACATGTGTCCAAAAAAACAAAAAAAAAGATCTTGGCCAAAAAACAAAACTAGAGTCTGAGGGCCAAGCTTCTTTCTTTCTCACATTCCATCAAGAGTTGAGTTGAGATGAAAACAAAAAAAAAAGTTGGCAATTTGTTGCCACTACTGACCTATAAATTTTGATGTGCGCCTTGGCTAACAACATGTATGATCATGACGACGACGACGGTGGCGACTCCACGGAGCTGAACTGAAACCTGGCAACGAGACGACATAATTTATGGCTAAGGCGAGATTGCCAATTGGCCAAGTTTGTATGTTAGCTGGGAACCGAATACGAATCGCAGTAAGGATGGAGACGATATTCGTCGACACACATACTGTTTTAGCCATCCTCCTCGTTGGCCAATTGGCTTTGGCTTTGGCTATATCAAGTCAGTATCGACAGGTTGAGCGAGTTGCACGTTGCACGTCGCCAGTTGCACGTCGGCTACGTGACACACAAACACATAATCATCGCCAGCTGATGATGATGATGTGGCAGCAACAGGTTGACAACAACAAATAGTTATTCTTCTTCTTCTTCGTGAACTTACCTGCAATGAGAAACAAATAAAAATAAAGAAAAAATGCGTTAGTTAAAGTTGGGATTAAGACCTTACACCCTGCAAGAGTGTTGGCAGCTTTGGACAAGCCAAAATAAAGCTAATTTTAGTGGGCATGAAGATTAAAATTAAAATCTAAAAAATATAAAAGGTGTTTTTTAGACATGTTCGAAGCAATTGCCTTTGTTTCTGTTTCAACTTTATTTACTCAAATATTTAATATCTTTGCAAATATTAGGTATTATTAAAAAATGGAGACAGCAATTATATTTTAAAATTGTTTATAAATAATGTTATCTTAAAACGTAAATACAACTCTTAGAGCCGAAACTAGTTACACTTAAGATATTATACAAAAAAGACGATTTATTCATTATAATGTACTAAGTAGACCAGGGACCGTAATCATTATGGGATTTATTATATAAATTACATAGTAATGATTATTTAAAGATTTTTAAGGATTTTCTTCAATGATTATGATTAAATTTGAGCGAAAAAAATAAAACTCACAAGTAATCATTATTTGTGATTTGTATTTTTTCGTTCAAAATAAAAACATATCAATTAAAAGATTTGTTTTTTGCGTTTTATGGGTCCTCTGGGTTTCTTTTAAATGGATATGCCAAAATTCTTTGTGAAAATCCTACACAAAAACCATGAATTTAAAAAGTTTTATTTTGAGCGAAAAAAAATAAAAATCATAAATAATCATTATTTGTAAGTTTTATTTTTTTCGCTCAAATTTAATCATTATCATTATTTTTTTTGTTATGTATTCTAGTCATTAATTTTTTATTGTGTAAAAATTTTAATAATCATTATTTACGGTCCCTGATTAAAATCATTATTAAAAAATGGAGACAGCAATTATATTTTAAGATTGTTCAAGAATATCGTTATCTTAAAACGTAAATACAACTCCTAGAGCAGAAACTACTCTTAAGATATTATACAAATATGACGATCATCATCATAATGTACCAAGATTTATTCTTAAAAAAGTTATTCCTAAAAGTTTTCATATATTTTAAGGAGGTCAAAAAAGTCGGATAAAAGCAAAGCTCATTTGAAAAATACAGTAACCCAAAATTTTTTAATATATTGATGCCCAATTTTATAAATGCCAAATTTGGCGTGAAAAAGGCAGCTTTGGTCACACTGCCCATCACTACTTCTACACTCGCTCCCTCTCTGTCTCTGCCTCTGCCCATCTCTTTTCCTTCTGTCTGCCTAATTGAATTGATAGTCACATATGTACGTTGTGGCATCCACGCCTAAATAGGCCAACAAACAACTGCGTCTCTAATTGTTTTAATCCAATCATGGCAGCATCAAAGATGACTTGAGTTATTTGGCTTGATTGATCAATCAACTGAGGCACCTAACTACCTCTCTCTGTCTCTTATCTGCACCCTGCATTCTTTCAAGGTCACAAATGATGACATTAAATTTAATAGTTTTTCCCAATCAAATGTTAAATCCAAGAACTTTATGAGCTACCCATGAACCATAATTGTTGAATGATCAACCAAGCGGTAACTCAACTGCCAACTTCTAACTGCCAACTGGCCAACTGATTGCTCTGGCCATCTCTGACTTTACCGCTACAAAAATATATCATAAATTAACGATTAAGCACAGATTTGTTATACGGTTTTTTTTCTCTCTCTTTTTCTTTACTGAACTCAACTGTGGGTTGACCGCGCTGTAATTAACACATTGTTTAAATATTTTTGCCAGGGAAACAAAAAATAATTGTTCCGAAAAAAAAAACAGCGCATTTGTTTGAGTTTTTAAAAACTCTTGGCTAATTTGCATAGAAATAATAATATGAAAGAAGAAACAACTTTCGCTCGCATTTCATTTACACGCTTTCTAAGCCCTCTAAGAAAAGATTAGGCCAAAACAGACTAAGAACCAGGTTTAGATCAAAAGGCGCTAATGGCACACAAATCAAGACCAAATATCATAAATAATTCGAGGCACAATAACAAATAAAACATTCTCTTGATAGATACTATTCTTTCAACTCGGCTCAATCGGGGGCAGCTTGGTCTTTGAATACTAATAATAATATAAATAATAATAGCAGCAATAATGAGTTGAGTTGAGTTGAGGCACCGTTAGTTGAATTTACATACCACATGCCACACAATGCCTAGGTCATGGCGTTGAGTAGTGGCATGAGTTGCATTCAGACTGCATCTCTGCATTTCCATTTCCATCTTCTTCTTTTACTTCTCCTTCCTCTTCTACTTCATTTATATCTCTCATTCTACGAATGATGCAACAAACATGAGCAGCATGCGACTTTTTCACGCTCCCAACTCATTTAATTAGTGGGCAGCAAACGAATCAAAAAAAATAAAAAAAAAATAAAACCAGTGAAATATTAAAATTTTAGAGCGTAGTCGACAAACAGCATACCCTGTAGTTGTTATAAAATCGAATTTTGTAAGAGTTGAATAGATTTGCTTGTGTATTACTAATATTAATTCTTCGTATGACATTTCTACTCAAGTAAATGTAGATCGACTGCTTACATACCCTGTACTTAAAGAAAAGTATGTCCAGTTTGTAGATAAATTTCTAAGTGCCTTATAGAAGAGTTTTTGGGGAAATGGAAGTATCTATAGCATAAAAAACAACTTTTTAAGAGACGAAAACGAGACTAGTCGACTTGCAAAATACCCTGTAGTCAGAAAAATAAAAGACTAGTTATCCAAAACAATGTTATTAATTTTTAAAAGTCGTTTATTTTGCCTAAAAAGCAATATTTATAACATATAAAGCTTTTAAATAATTGACCCAACTCGCAGTATACCCTATAGTCAAGCGATTGCTCTGAAATTTTTAGAATAGTACAATAAATAAACAAAACATACATGTAGCCAATTTCAAAACTATAATATTCAAAACAAAGATTTTAAAACGTTTTTATTATTATAAGAAATAATAAAATCTAAAAAATAAACCCATTTTACCTAATATAAGCCCTGGGTATTTATAGAAAAAAGAATCTCCGCCAGCTCGGCATGCGCCAGGCCCCAGCTTCAAAGCCTCTGAAAGACCACGCCCCCAAACGGTTCCATGTAGCTGGCAATTAATTATGGCTTTCTGCATTTGCATTGCCTGTTCAGCTTAAAGGCAAAAGACAAAAGAAGTTTCACTGCTTTTTCACTGGCTTTTTCAGTACCCCAACCCCGTGGCAACCTGTGCGGCTTTTGCCGCGTGCTGCCTCATAACAATGACACCAACAATTTTACAAGGCATAGAGCAGATAATAATAGCTTGCAGCAAAATGGTGAAAGATACAAAAATAAGCTTGAATAAAAAACAAAAGCCAACAAAAGTGAATTGCAGTTAATGTAATTTCAACAAATCATAAACAGATACAGATAGATAAATAGAAAAAGAACTAGACGCAATTGGCTATGGCTTAAGCCAAGTTCCCGGAACAAACGATGTGATCAATGTGAAAAGTGTGAAAACTGTGAACAGTTTTGCAGCTGCCATTAAAAGCTGCCTGATTGACAGCACATTTTGGGGCAGGTGGAAAGCCGCTGAGAAGCAATGAAGCAAACGAAATGACAGACAAATTAGCCATAAATCAAGCTGACCATGAAATAGGTATAAATAAGTATACAGAAGCATCAGGTCAAAGGTTTTGAGTCATAACTTATGACCGATTGCTTGTGTTAAATACAAATTTTTTATATACAAACAATTCGTTGATTTTCTATGACAGAAAGAAATTTAATACAATTTTAATTTTTATTTAAAAATCATAAACATCTTTAAATAATCTTTTTATATGAAGATTTTCTAGGCGACTTTGGTATTCGATTTAATTTTTATCTTTGAAAATTTTTAGATAACTTTTTTGAAAATAAGAGTCAACATTCAATTCAATTCAAATATGTTTAATAACTTTTTATAATAAAGAATTGAAAAAAAAAGTAAAGATAACTTTAAATTCAATTCGTTTTTCAAGATATTTTAAATTAGCTTAAAGTGTGAGATTTCTAAATAATTTAAATATTATAGTTTGAAAATAAAGAACCTTCTCCAGAGTTATAGGTTTCAAAAAATCGAAACCCAAATAAACTATGGGAAAATCTTAAAAATATTTTTAAAAGATTTAAAAAAAAATCCAAAAAAAAAAAGGGTCATCAGGAATTTTCCTGTTTATTCAAATAATTTTTTATCAGATATTTGTTTTTTTTTTTAAATTCATAACTTGATCTCTGCTTTGTGATGATATCAGCTAATCGTAAAGATCCGTTAGAGCTGCACCCAAAACTTATGCTAATCAAAGCCAAAAGCAATTACAATTCTACAGAGCAGAAGAAGAAGAGGTAGAGGAAGAAGAGTTGGAAATTTAAGGGACAGGGACAGGGACCGGGACAGGGAAGCACTTGAAGTGCTTAGCGGAAGCTGCAAGCGAATGCAAATGAAAGCAGTCAAGCAGAAAGCCAGGCCAAGAGAAAGAGTTAAAACGTTATTCATATGATTAGGAAAAATCGAACAATGCAATACAGCAGAAGAAAGCTGCAGACTTTAGACTGTATAGACTGTAGACAGAAGACAGAAGACAGTAGACAGTAGACAATGTCTTGGTATCTTGATATTATTGTTGGGCTTTCCAAGATTTGATTTGGGAAAGGGTTTTTGCCAGCATTTCCATTTCTAATTCCCCACACTGTTGCCACATTCTGCGTTGATTTATGAAAAGTGGAAAACAAAAACTTTTACTTGCAATTAAACAACAAACTCAAGAACTAACTTTAATCACTGTAATTTATATGTTATAAATAAAAAAAAAAGAGGAGAAGCGGAAACGACGAGCTCATTAGCGTTTTATTCAAAATGGGCAAAAGGTAAACTGCGAAAATGAAAAGTGAAACTCGTGATGGGCACATCAAAAGTAATTATGGGTTAAAACGATCTGCGTGTATTACCAACAAATTCATTGGGCAATTCATTTGTGGCAATGACTTGGCTACTCTACTGCATTGCGTGGTCCCATCTTTAATTTGCATTTTGGCCCAAAACGTGAACGTGAAGATCTGTTGACTTTGATGCTCTAATGAGGGCTTCACTCCAGACACACTTTCCATTAAACGGCCTCGAGTGAGAGTTTTTTAAAAAGGGGCAAGGAAAATTGAGAGAAAAACAAACTACATTAAAACTGACACAAGTTTTGGCTTCTCTTCTTGACTCACGATCAAGTTCACGACCAAATTAAGATCTCACAGCATTTGGCAAACTAATTGTAAATGTCTTGGCCAACTATTTGGTATTATAGCCCTATAGTTTGAGCACTGTCTCTCTCTCTCTCTCTGTCTGCTTAAACAAACTCTCATCCTTCGTCGTTTTGACTTTGACTTTGTCTTAGTCTTTTGGCTTTCTTCTCGTTACTTTCTGCTGCTTTGCTTTTCTAGGTCGTGTAATTGTGCATAGAGCACACACACACACACACACAACAGCAACAACTACAACAACAACTACAAATACAACCAAAAAACCAATTGCATTTAAATCACAATTCGCTTTGTTGTTTGCCATTTGCCAATCTCAAAACAAAGTTTGTTGCCATTGTTGTTGCTGTTGTTGCTGTTGCTGCTGTTGTTGTTGTCTATGGCTAATTCAATTGCTGCGCTCGAACAAGAATAAATAAGAATAAAATTGATAAATTATTTATAAAGCAACAAGAACTGAATGAGTTGCCGCTATTTCTAGCGTTTATGGTCTATAAATTTATTGTACTTTCTAAACCAAAAAAAAATATCGAAAAAATAATCAACAAAAATTATGCGATGAGCCACGAAATCAACAACAACAACAACAGCAATTTGAAGTTCAACTCAGGAAAATGTAAAGTTGCCTGCATTTTGACCTATAGATTTGGCCTGGAGGGGGCAAAACTTAATACAGCAATTTCTAAGCGCGCCTGCAATTAACGTGGCCATTGAAAAGATATGCATCTATCAAACTTTCCTCAAATCAAAGACAGAGCGAGCAAAAGAAGAAAACAGAGAATGAGAGAGAGAGAGAGGAAAGATTTGTGGGGCATGCAACATTTAAGACAGTCATCAGAGTTGCAATTGCAATCAACGTATAAAAATATTGCAAGAAAATCGGAATGTTTACAAAAATTTCAAGCCGATTTTATACATTTCTTCTTTTATTTTTGTGTGGCAACAACTTTTACTCGAGAGTGCCACTAATAAAGGCGTTATAAAATCTCTAGAAAGTGCCAGGCAAGTGGGCGTGGCTTCAATTTGACACAATTCTCTTGCCACAAGTTGCAACTGTTGTTGCCACAAAAAGATCGCAGACAGTTTGGCGTGTAGATTTAAATTGCTAATTTGTTATTGTTGCTTGTTGCCCATCCTTTTAGTTTTGTTTATTTGTTGCTTGATTTCAACTTATTTATGTTTGTTTCATTCGCAATGCATGGGAATTTGTAATTTCATGTCCTCCACCATGGTTGTCCATTAAAATGCATAAAACTTCTGCTCTTGTGATGCTTTTTTAGGGGCGGGGCGCATAATTTGTTGTAGTACGAGTAGCAGCTACAAATGTGCTGTCCGTGTATCTGCCAGATACACAAGCGACTCAAAAGCTTACATAAATGCATAGATACAACTTCGTTGTTTGCCTGCTTCTTTTACTGATTCCCCATCTTTATGACAAGACATTAAAATGGATTAGTTGCTGGTGCAGCACAGGACAGGAACAGCACAGGACAGTTGCATATAACCACTGAGGTTAATATGTTCATGTAATGATCGATAACACAAATCGTTAGCTTTCAAGTGACCGAAACTTTAGCTTCTTTATATCGTTTACACGTTTTCGTTAATTTTCCTGATTTTAAAATTTTTACTCGATAATTTTTTCTCGACTTTTGTTATCGATTATATCAAAATGCAAAGTTTTATAGTTACAAGCCTATTTAAGCAATTCTGACAATATTATCGATTTATTTTATGGCCAAAATACGACGATATCTCATATCGATAACATAAACTGTTTCATTGTTATATCGATCGCTTTTGTATGAGCATATAACTTTATTTTTTGCTACTTTCTAATATGTTTTGTAACTGGATCTTATATATTTTATATGCAAACTTTAGCTTTTCTGTTATCGATAACATATTTTTTTCCAATATATTTTATGCAAAAATATAAGTATAAATATCGTTAAAATCGATACTATTAATTCCTTTATTATTCATTTAATAGCTATCGATAAATAAATAGAACTATTGTTATATTTACGCTGCTTCTACTGCTTTGCTATCGATAACCATCGATAACACATTTAACTCAATTGCTGACGCAAATCAATGCAATTTCACTCGCTTTTTCCACATGTGTGCCCAATTTCGTTTTCATTTATTCCAACATATCGAGCGCATTATCGACTTGACTCTGTCGACTTAACCGACTTCATCAACTCAGTTTTGCAGCAAGTGTGGTCAGTTTTTTTAGGCCATCAACTGACACACTGACAGCTGATTGCTGCCGTTGTCACTTGTTGTTGTTATTGTAGCTGACAACTTGACACAATTTTACACCAAGTGTCGAACAACGTGCAGCAAAAGTGTCAATTTCCATGCAAGAAAAATCACCAAAGCAGAGCACAGACAAAAAGCCCTAAGAGTCTAACACTTGGCATAAATGCAAACAAGTTATATACTCCAGCAATCCACTCGTGTGTATGCTCTACACAGAAAGAAAAGTCCTTCTGAAATTTCAGCTTAAAATTCTTGATTTCAGCATGTGTTTTTTTAAGTTTGTATTTTGAAAATTATTGTTAACTAACACTTTTGTGTGTCTATAAAATGATAACCTATAAAATGACAACAACAAAATTAAAAAAACAAAAAATCCTAAGATATTTGATTTAACAAAAAACATAAAGCCCGATAGTTAAAATAATTTCGAAGAAGTTATTGAAAAATCGTACAAAATTCATTCTAAAATTCCAGTTTAAAATTCTTGATTTTATTGTGTTTTTTGCGTATGAATTCTGGATATTAGTGTAAAAAAATCATATAACATTTGATTTCACTCTAAAAATTTCTTATAAAGCTCCGATACTCAAGATATTTTTGAAAAAATAATTGAAAAATCATACTTAAAACAAGTATTTTGTGTTTGGCTTAAGAAATTTCAAGATTACCCAACTATCAAAACTTTTTGGGATTGATTTTATCCCCTAATCCTGTATTTTTTTTCTGTGTAAACACTTTCATGGCAAATTTAAGGCATTTTCTTATAGAATTCACATATTACACGGATATTACAAGTAGTTAAAGCAACGGCAGTCGGACTAATGGCAAGAGTAAATATTAATTTAGCATGGCTTTGTGATTTGTATTTGGGGAGAGGGAGTGGAGGCAGGGAGTCAGGTATGTATGTATGGGGCATATCGATAATATACAATGCCAGACACAAGACTAGGTACACTTCAGAGCGCTTTGAATTTTGTGGACCGAGCAATGTTTGCCGGCAACAAAAGACAACAATCTCAATACAAACTAAGCATTGTTGCTGCTGTTGTTGTTGTTGTTGTTAGTTGTTAGTTGTTAGTTTGTTGTCGTTGTTGTTGCTGCTGCTGCTGATGTTGTCAACTACTGTGCTGCACGTCGCCAGCAATTTGTAAGCTATTGCCATTTGTTGTTGTTCTCATTGTTGTTGTTGTTGTCTGGCCATTTGTCAGATTTGTGTGTGTGTGTGTGTGTGTGTGTGTGTGTGTGTGTGTGTGTGTGTGTGTGTGTGTGGGATTGTCAGAGAGGCGTGTAAACACTTTAACTTTGACTTGCATTTGAATGCAACTTTAGCGACTTTCTCGCCAAAGCGCCAAACAGAAGTCAGCAACAACAACAGCAACAACAACACCCGCGCAATTAGAGAGAGGGAGAGAGAAAGAGGGGGTAGGGGAAGGGAGAAGAGAGAGGCAACCAAAGAGCAGGAAGATTCCATCGAAATCATTAAAATAACAAATTGCGCACGAAACGCAATTCAAAAAAAAAAAAAAAAAAAAAAAAAAAACCAAAATGGACAAAGCCACAAAAGAAGCAGCAGAAGAAGAAGCAGAAGAAGAAGCAGAAGAAGCTGTGTGGCAGTTGCAAGCAGTCTTTGGTAAGTGGCATGAAAACCCACAGCAAATGGTGCAAAAAGGGTACAGCAAACTGGGCAATTATGGCCAGGCTAAAATCAAGCACAAAAATGCGCTTTCTAACCGCATACAAAAAAAAATGGAGGAGTCTAGGCAACTCCTTAGAAAACCCGTATCATAAAGTCATCGAAGTTTATCATTGCCCATCATATTTTGGGCAATTGCCGCTCTCGCATGGCCATAAAAAGCAAAAGTTTTGTGGGCTAAAAGCGTGTACAATGGGCGTGGCCACAAAAACGCCTTTAGGCTTGGCCTATTCCATTGAAATGAAAATCTTGGACTTGACTTGGCCAATATGTGTCATTTGGCAAAGACAAGACCACAACAACAATACTAATTGGGTTCATTGGGGTTACCATATGGAAAATGGAAAGCTTCAAGGTTTTTTTGCTCTACAGACAATTGACTCTGGTTTTTTTTGCCTTTATTTTTTTATTAATCATTCGAGGAATTGCAAGAGTTGGAACTGAGAGGACTTTGGGTTAGTTATGGGTTTCCCATGGAACCATAACACGACCGCATCTTCAATCAATGTCAGACGATGGGCGATGTGAGCGCGAAAATTAATGAGCGAATTTTACACTGGACAGATAGGATAGATTCGCATTGGATATTGTAGGTATGTTACTCTCTAGTAACATAGTAGATGATGATGGGCAGGCGCAACAAAGTTGCAAAATACGAGAGCTAACAACATGTGGCAGGTTTATGCGCACACACTTATTGTGATAAAGTGGAAGAAGCAAAATTAAAATACTAACTCTTAATGTGCTTTTATTGTGTGAGAAAAGTGTTAAAAAACTAAACAAGAGTTTGGACTAATTATCATGATATGTTGGCTTATCATGATCAGACAATAAATGACTTAGACACACATTTATGATCTCTTCTGTAATTTAGAAAGTTCATTAACTGAACTCTGATAAAAGTGTATTCAGCTAAAGATTAATAGATATCTATAAATTTTATAAGACATGATAATAAATAACTTAGAAACTTAATATCCTCACTGTAATTGTGAAAAAAATTTGAGCTGTCAATTAAATAAATTACGAGCTTAAAAATATTTATTGTGATATGTAAATTTATCACGAATGTCATAAATTTTTACAAGAGCATTTTTAATAGCATCCCCTATTATTTTTGAAAAACACTAGCTTAACGCCTTAACTGCACTTTCTCCTGGTAAAATATCAGCTTAAAATAAATCTAATGTAATTATTGTTGATCATGACACCAAAAAACTGCTCATAATAGGACATTAAACAGGCTTCAAATGATTTCCAAACTCCTGGACGACTAAAATTTTTATTTATATTTAAAAGCCTTAAAGTTAGTATGCATACTAAATAAGCTCACTTAAATGACTTTTCAGCTGCTTTCCCCTAGGTAAAAGTTCAGCCGCCTTCTGGTGAAAAGTTGATTAATTGCGTTCGTGTAACTTAGACATTAGCTTAATGCCAGCTTTAATTGTATGCGATATTTAAACATTAATTTTAAATTTTTATAAAAAAAAAAAAAAAAAAAAAGGTTTAGAAAAATTCGTGAAAAGCGCACAACGCATAAGCTTCATGATTATTTTTGTGCACAATTTTGAAGCTGAACGAATAAACGACTAACAAGGCAGCAACAGTTTCTACAACCACAACAAAAATGCCAGAGATTTCAATGTTGCTGGGCATGTGGCATGCCCCTGTTGCAATCGTAATTTGATAGGCGACAACAACTATGTGCAGCGTGTAGTGCTAAGTTAAATAGGTGGCTGTGGCAGGAGGTATATCGCAATGTCTGCGTATCTTTTACACACACACACACACACAACAGCAACATGAGCTGCAATTGCAAGTGCAGCTAATAAATTAATGTGGCAGCGACAGCAGCAACTGCAACTGCAACAGCAACAGCAGCAGAGGCAGAGGCAACTGCAGCTCATACTTGGCTGTCACCTGGTCTAAAATGAAAGCTGCAATGTGGCGTGCTAAATTTGCCACAAGTTGCCATACCAATGATAGATGCAACAGCAACAACAACAACAATTCACAGTCTCATCTGTATTTGTATCTCAAAGTGCGGGAATGCGACTTGCGTTTGCATACGAGATGAGGTCGAGTCTCGAGACTGTGAGACAATGAGAAGAGAGAAGCTGCTGGTGCTAACAGTGTTGCCCGTGTTGCTGTTGGAGTTATGCTAACCTGCATAACGGTGCTAGAGATGCGGCTCTTTATGATTACCTCTAATAATAGATGAAAGACGAACAATGACCGAGTCCAACATGGGCTATATCTCTCTTTCTCTCTCTCCATATCCCTCTCTCTCTCATACTCTACCTCTCCCACTCCCTCTCCACCGGATTGCAGTCATAATGCTGACCATTTGTTGATTATCATACTACTTAATTATGATTGATAGCTGTAAATGCTGATGTATCTTGTATCTGTGTATCTGTGTATCTATTAGATACGTTCTGCTGCCAATTGATTTACAGTTAACCCTCAACTCAACTCAACTCAACTCAAATCCGTTTTCTATCATTTCTTTAGTTAGCAATCAAAACGGTTGAAGCTTAGCCAACTGCCAATAGCAATCACAATCTTCTATGCTTATTCTTCTTCTTTTGCTTGATACCAAAAATTCGAAAATTGTCTTTATCCATATTTGTCGAAAACTGCAAAAAAACAAAGCTAAACAAAACAAACCGAAATGCAAATTGAGGTTACAAACAACCGTACAAAATGCCCACAAATGGCTGGCAGACAAAAGTTAGTTATTGCCAAGTGAAATTTGTTGCCAGAATTTGTCGCAAATTGCAGGTAAGCTTCCCTCCCCCCTCAATTCACTTTACTCTCCCCCATTTCTCACTGGAAGTAAACTGTGAAAATTTGCCACAGTCTGCGGTCACGACTGAGACAAAGGACTGTGACGAAAGCGTTGACTACGGTTTTGAGTCTCTGCTTATAGCCCGGTCAAATCCATTCGAGGTGTCGGCCAACAGAGCTGGCCTCGTGTCCTGTTTTTGCCAGCGTGACACGAACAAGTTTTGGGGAAAGTAATAAGTATTAAGTTCATATCAAATCTGCTTAAAAATCATATTACAGTCAATCGATAAATTTATCGATTTTAGGTTATGAAAGTGTTCGCTAAAAATTGTAATACACTAGTTAAGCTTAAGCAAATCTACCCAAAATACGATAGAGAACAAGCTCTTAATGCAACTTACTGTATATCGATAAGTTTATCGATTATATTCCAAATAGCCCTGCAACTCAAGATACTTAAAGCAATACAACTACGCTTTAACTAGTTGTTATGTCTAAGAAAATCGATATAAAATTATGGCAAACGACTTTAATAAGCAGATTATTGTCTATCGATAAGCTTATCGATATTTCGTTCATAGCCAAATCAAGTAGACACTTTCAAAATTACAACTTTAAGCTTCTAAAGATAAATTGAGTGCAGTTAACTTGGCATAAAACGCTCTTGTTATTTATTAAAAACCATGTTCATGTTTATCGATAAATTATCGGTCTAAATAAATGCAATAAATCGTGTTTTTAAGTAAATCAAAGTTTTGCTTATATGATTTCGCATAAAAAATACATACGCAAAAGTAAATAAACCGGCTAGAAAACATTTGCAAATCGTTTTCTAAATTATAAACGTTCATCTCTAATGCCAGTAGCCTTTGTTGAATGCAACAAAAAAGGTCAAGCTCTCGACTTTATAATGCCGACACGGTGTTTTTTGTTGTGTATTCCCTTCTGCTAGCAACTGTTTAAATAGTTGGAGCAAAAGCCCAATGATATAGAGACATTAGAGACACTCCCATAATTAACGCACATTTTTCTTCGACTCTTCATTCGAGTCGTTGGAAAAGCGCGATGCGAAAAAATCAAAAGAGCGACCCAAGCGGCAAATTGCAGAAACAAAAGAGCTTGGAAAAAAAAACACAACATGCCGCAGGTCGCGAAGCTGTGCAAGATAAATCTAAAGAAAGTCCAATGAAGAAAGTGTTGGCCCCAAGGCCTTCAATGTGAAAGAGAAAAAAAAAGAACTGCACATTATAATACTATGCATAGTTAAAGAGATGCCAAAAGAAATTCCAATTCCAAGACAAAAGACAAAAAAAGACAACGAATAACAAATGCAATAATTAGGCGCAGCAAATTAAAGGCAACATTTTCTGTGCTGCGACTTTAATTGAAAACTGCGGCAAGATCAAAAGTAATGGACCTGATGAAAAATTGCCAGTAATGTTGCTCTTGCCAACTTGGTAGAAAGTTGATGGCTTATTTAAATGCGAAACAACATTCAACTTCCAGATGTATATTAATCATTTTGTTGCTATTATTATTATCATTGTTATTGCGATTATCGTCTAACTTCTGGCTAAAAACTAATTTCGCTTTCTTTATTTCCATTTCCATTTTGCAGGTAAGACTTTAGACCAGACCTCAAATCTCCTACTTCTATCTGGCCATAACAATGACCACAAAAATCGTACGTGAGTAAACTCGCCGAAATCTTTTTAACAAATAACAAAAGACCAGCTTAACCGAGGTGAGTTCAATGTTTACGTTAGGTTTGATGTGCGTATTTAGCGTTGAAAACAAAATGTAAACATTTTGACCGTTTTGCGGTTTTTTTCTCATTTTGGGGTAACGTCTTTTGTTTGGGGTAAACGACCAGCAAACTTGGCCTATACTCGTAGATAAGTGAATTTGTCTAACGAGCAAATAACTGTGACGCTTCACTGCAGAATGGGCCTAAAGAAAGTGAGTCTGTTAGTTAACTAGAAACTATAGACAGTAGACAGCAGTGTTACCTCAAGAAACTACTACTTATGAGTATCAATCGAGCCGACTGTCTGTCGGAAGTTCAAACTGAAAGCAAATGACTGTGTAAACAACCAACGAAAGTAGTTGTTAGTTTCTATTAGTAAACTCTAATCGATAGTTAGAGTTTGATCATTGGGTACTTAAGTTTGGCAATTACTTAAAAATACGTGTTTTTCCTAATATTTTTCAAATTTAATTTAGTCTTTTGAATTCTACTGGATAAAGTCGAATCTATCGATAGTTTTATAATAATAAATAACTGCTAATTTAACGTTTATTTTGGGCTATTATTGTGTAATCTAGAATGGGCTTGGGATAATTGGGTAATTGTTGGATAGAAACATAAGGTAGGCTTTAAAGATGCCCAAAAAGTCTTTAAAAACATAAAATTCAATAAAAAATAATTAAAAAAAAAAAAAAAAAAAAAGTCTTCAATTTTACAAATATTGTCAGTCTGTAGCTTTTGCGTAGTTTCATTTAAAAAATCTTACCAATTTTGATAATTTATTATAATATTAACTCATCTTTAAAACACATATTTCTAAAAGATAGAACAACAATATTTTATTTAATAAATTTTTTTGGCGTTTATCCTATTCCAAAATCGTATAAAGTTTTATAATTAAACAAGACATTTTCTCATCTTTAAAATACATAATTTTAAAAGTTGCAAGCTCAATATTTTTTTTAATAAATTTTCCTCAATGAGTCACTGATCATGCTCGTAGTAACATTTTGTAAGCCTGCTAGCCAAATAAATTGAGTTAAGATCATTACAGGCAACACATCCGTTCCATTGGATTGGATGATGTGTGTTTGTGTCTCCCAAGAGACGAATGCAAGTCGAATGCTCGTTAAAGATCATATAATACTGACCATATAAACTCATTAAAAGTTCAACAAACCCGAAAAGCAAAGAAAAGATACACCAAAGAACTGTTAATAGAGCCACTGAGGGAATGTTGGGATAGTGAAGAGGGGGGGCAAACAAGTGAAGGCTAAACTAGAACAATAAACTCGGCCAACAGCGAGTGCAACAACAACAACAGCAGCAATACATGTAACAACAACAACAACAGCAAAGCGTAATATGTAAGTACTAAGCATAAAGAAAAATATTACGGCATTGAGCATTAAACACGAAACCAAGTTTAAGTCCAAGTTGAAGCAACAACAACAACAGCAGCAGCAACAGCAACAATAAGAGGAGCAACAACAACAATAATAACAACAACAATTGTGAGCTTATGACAAGTCACAAAAATGCCTTTGGCATTGTCATTGTGGAGGCATTAGAAACAAATTAGAACAAATTAACGTTGGTCCAATACCGACAGCAGCAACACGAGGCAACAGCAACATGTGGCAACAGCAGCAACATGTTGCACTCTTTCTTCTCGTACATTTGACACATTAAATGTGGTGACAATTATGAACACGAGTCCAAGTTGCTTCGATCAGTGTATGAACATGGAATGTTGCATGCCCCATTGTTGCAAGTTGCTCCTCCCAATTGGATTATTCAATTTTAGTTTGCCGCCTGCTGCAGGTAACATAAAATAATGTAATTGCTGTGCAGCTGCCCCTCCCCCTTGCTCCCACTTTTGTAGAGACTTCCCCCTTCCTCCTTCCTGCTGTGTCCTCCTTGCCACTTGACTCTCGTTGCGTTTAGCGCATTTTTGATGCAATCTTCGACTGCGACTAGGCGAGTTTTTTTCTTTATGAAATGCGTTACACTTATATCACAGCAGTGCAACCAACAGCAACTGCGGCAGAGGAAGAGGCAGAGGAGGAAGAAGAAGATCAAGCTTGCAACATGCTGCGCTTTGGGTACTAAACTCCATGCCGGCCCATCCGGCTTTGTTTGTTGTTTGACAAGTTATGCGCCAAGTGCAAAATAGCAAAAAATGAAAAATATAAAAAAAAAAAAACAAGAAATTAAAGTTATCTTTCAGCACTCCGAAGATTTGATACCTTTTCTGACTCCGTAGATTTAAAAAAAAAAAAAGTTTTAAAATTTTTGAAGATTATTCCAAGTATTTTCGAAGAAAACGTGACTAATTTAGTTAAATTATCAGGAAAAATAATGATGGTTTTCATACATAAATTAAATAATCGACGGATCATTTCTATGGCAGCTCCATTGGTGGAAAAAATAATAGAAACGAGTCATATAGACATTTTACACAAATTTTGTATAATATGATAAAAAGCTGCGCATGAATATTGAAACAAAAAAATAAAATTATTTTTTCCAAAGCAATTTTAAATATACAAAAACAAAATTATCGTTTCTATTGATATTTAATCACTGTATATTATTTAGTAGTCTGATTCTGACCAACTTTGGTCAGGACATGTAAAACTATATCAAATAAACAAACTATCGGGGGTGCCACAGAAATCGCTTTCGCTTGAATTTCACTGCAATTTGTATGAAATGGCTGAAATATTTCAAGAAACAAAAAAGGTTTTTATATTAAAGCACGATAGCTTTGTGAAATATTTTAATTAAATATTGTCTGGATAAATAAGACAATATACAACACACAATATATGAGTTTGCTTAAATATCCCAAAAATGAACAAAGTTTTTCATACAAAAGATTGATTTTCGATTGATCCTTTCTATAACAGCTACAAAGTACTGAACAAAAATTTTTAAAGATGTTTAAGACCTAGTCAGATTCATTTGTATGAAATGAAAGTGAAATTCAAGCGAAAGCGATTTGTGTGGCACCCCTGAATATGTAAGAATGGTAAAAAAAATCTCAAAAATCAAAAAAATGTCATACAATAGTTTGATTCTCGATCGATTTGGTCAGGATATATCACAATTTCATATATAACAATATTATTAACACAATTTATGAGTTTGGAAAACCAACAAAATTTTCATAAAAAAATTTAATATTCTCGGCTAAATTATAATATGTACTTTTTGCAAGGGTATAAAAATGAGCAACAACAAAAAAAGCTATAAGATAAATATGTGCATAGAGGTGGAAAAATGTAACGCCGCTTAAGATGGATATCAGTTACGCAGAGACAGAGGCAGAGAGAGAGAAAGAGAGAGGAACAGGGACAGCAACAGAGAGAGGGACAGCCTTAGACATGACTTTTAGTCTGGCTGGTTGAAGATGAAACCAGATCGCATTACTATGTCGTCGTCGTCGTCGTCGTCTTCTAGTTATGGTTTCGAGTTCCAGGAAATACTCTCTAGCAAAAGAATACCCTTTGAACTCAGCGTGACTTTGAACTAAAGTATCTAACGGATGCAATGAAACTGACCATCATCATCATCATCATCAGAAGCATCTGCAGCAAACATCAGCTGGCGATTTATTGAACATTTTAATTACGCCCCGCGGTCAAAAGTAAAGTTGAACAGGGCCATAAAGTGGCAATGGATGCTGTGTAGACCAACTGTGATGGCTATCAATGGGCAACAAACCGGAAAAAGCGTTGAACAAACAACGCCAGCAACAACAACAACAACAACAGCAGCAACAACAGCAGCAGCAACATCAACAGCAGCAACATTGTAAGCAAACAAACAAATGAATTGCGTGGATTTGCATGAGAAACTACAGTTAACAGCATAACAACCAAATCTAGCAACAACAACGTTTGGCTCAAGTGAAATGTGTACACAACAACCAACAACAACAACCAACAACAAACCAACGACAACAAGCCAAATCTTAATGCTAAATGAGATTTTCGGTAGCTTTTAGTTTGCTTTATGAGGCAACATCGTGAGGCGGCAATCTACTTGAAATTTCACGCTCTTTACATAGCAACAACAACACTAACAACAACAACACTAACAACAACTTGAGCACTGACAAGAACTTGGAGCTCCAAACAACAACAATTAAATAAACCATTCACAACACACACTTCAAATTTCATTTTCACTTGACGCATCAAATTAAATAACAAATATAAAAAGCCCTTCAAAGAAAAATACAAGTGATGTACAACAACAACAACAACAATGGCAACCAGAGCAGCAACAGAAACAACAACAACAACATTCACATTATAATAAACAACTAATTTTGTGTTCTTTTTTCACAAAGTGAAGTCAACAGAGAACGAGACTTTCACGTAATTAAATCAAATTTCAAATGAAAATGAAAATGAAATGAAAATTATTTATTAATTGTAACACAGAAAGTCACTTGAGATATCTCTCGACTCTCAGCAGTGGAGTGAAGTGGGCAGGGGGGTGGGGATTGAGTGTGGCATGCCCCCAAATCGTTGGATACACAAATTTGCATTGAATCAACAGCATTTTGGTTTCAAGCTCAACAACAACATGCAGCCAATTTGAATAACAAGTTGCTTTTGCATCTCTCAGATACTTGGCAACTAAAGATACTCAAGATGCTTAAGATACTCAAGATACACTCTCGCACACAACAACACTGACGTCGCTGTCAGTTACATGCGTTTAACATTAGCTCCCACTGTATAAAGTAAATTTTGTGCTGTTGGCATTAATCAGACAATAGACTAAAGAAATTTCTTAAGAAAACTGAGAAAATTACAGGGATAAATACATAGGAAATTGATAGAATTATATTTATATAAAATGGGAACAACAGTTCAAGAAACTAAGATACAAATTGTAAACGATGTGATAACCAAAAAAAACCAAATTATCAATGCTTTTAAGTTAGAATAATTAATATTATTATTAACAATAATATTAAATTTTTAAAAGAGCATTTCTCCAATAGATTTTAAGTAAATAATATGGAGAAAATTGGAAAATTCTTTTTCTAAAACTATATTATTTTACTCGCAATAGTTTTATTCATTTTGTAAGAGTAGAAAAAATAATTAATTGTTAATATTTAAAATTTATCATTATTTAAATTAGATTAAAATTAAAAAATGAAAAAATATTAAGCAAAAAATTTAAAAAAAATCTTTTTATTAAAAAATTTAACACTTTTATTTATTTATTTTTTATTTTATTTATTCGTTTTGTCAAAGTTAAAATAATACATAGTTAAAAAAAAAACCATTATAGTGAAAAAATAAGTAAAAACGAAAATTGTTAGAAGCTTAAAAATCACTGAAAACAGAAAAACATTTAACAAATACAATAAATTTTTGTATAAAACAAACCAAAGCTTCGTACGCTACATTCAATTTAGCTCAATTCTCTTTAGTTTGCATGTGGCACACACTCACACACACATATAGTACTTGCCACATGTTGCAACAAGCCAAAATTAGCTGTCGAAAGTTTTTCTGACTTAATTGACACTTCATTTGACACGATACATTGGAGATGTGTGGCAGGTAGAACAAAATACAAACATTGAACAAACTTTGGATGCAACATGCATAAAAGTAAAAATGTTTTGCTGCGCTAAATCAACAGCAGCAATAGAACTTGCAACAACAACAACAACGACGCGGCAAGGCAAAGAAATCAGCGGAAATGTCACTTTCTTTTCAATCAAAACGCAATTCATGGCACTCGAAAAGCATCAACGGGGCAAATGCAACATAAGGTCGTGCCACTTCATGAGGCGAGACGACGACGACGACGACGACGAAAAAACAGCTAACAACAACAACAACAACAACAGCTACAACTACAACAAAACGGAAAGGTAGCCAAAGAGCGTCCAGAAACACGATTTTTGAGTGTGGGCAACTTTGGGTGGGCCAGCTGAGAAAAAACAGGGGAAAGGGAGACGGAAGCAGAGTAGAGGCAGAGAGGAAGGGAGAGAGGGCTAACTGCCACTGACTGAACTTTAACCTGTGCCATGTCGAACGATGCACACAGCAAAGACAGAAACCAGAAGGAAAGTTTAACAACAACACGCCAAAGTTTTAATACGCTAAAAAAGATATTGATTTTTTCAAAAACATTTAAAGTAAACTTAACATTTTGAATTGTCGAACTATTTTATATTTAAAATTATTTATTATTATATTTTTAATGCAGACTGAATTCAAAAGTCAAGCCATGAGCAAAATAACATTTCGTTTGGAAATCGATAAAGTTTTTTCAAAGCTTGAAGTTGCTCTGATTTTGAACATAGCAACTTTAGAAGTTCAAATTCTTGTACATTTTGACATGATTCATTACGAAAATAAACTAAACGTCTTAAAATTAAATTTAAAGTATTGTTTTATACTTCTTATTATCACATAAAGAATTGATAAATCCTTAAAGCTTGCGATTTAAAATTTTGAATTTTCAATATGAAATAGGGGGAATTCAAAAAATACAAGGGTGCCACAGAAATCGCTTTCGCTTGAATTTCACTGAAATTTGTATGAAATTCAAGCGAAAGCGATTTCTGTGGCACCTCCGATAATTTTCAAATAGGTAAATCGATATCTTGGGGCAATAAATTAGTTTTACAAAATTAATAAAAATCTTGAGGCAAAAATATTATTTAAAAGAAATTATTTAAATTTGAATGTAGACTAAACCATGAGAAAAATGGAATTTGGAGCTTGAATATCGAATCAGTTGTAACAAAGTTATGAAAGTTTAAAGTTATAGTCAGATTTTTACAGCAAATTTAAATGATAAGACATGACTTTATCGAAGCAGTTCAGAAATATTTATACTTTATTGAGGGCCGTTTTTTCAATGTACATATAAGTTTTATTTAACAATCTCTTTTCAATAGTTATTAAACACCTTATTTAGACATTAAAAAAACGGGCCTCAATCTATTTCCATGACAAAATTATAATACCCTTTCTAAGAGTATACAAATTGAACTCGCAAAAAAAAAGCGGACGCGACGCTTTAATTTGCAATTCGCGGAAAATGCCAGTGACTAAAGCCTAGTTAAGGCACATTTTTTCCGCTTTTTCCGCACACTCTGCCAGCTGCCTTCAATTTACAGCCTGCCCAGTTGCCAGTTGCCAGTTGCCAGTTGCTTGTCCAACAACATGGTAAATATTTAAAAATGTACTTAGCCAAAGTGAAAGAGACAAGCAAGGCAGTCAGAGATTCAACCTGGCTAAGAAGTCAGCAGAGGGAAGAGAAGTCCACTTTGAGCCGGGAAACAATGCGATGAGGCGACAGTTGCACATTTGAACAGATGCGACAAACAGCTGACTCCAAAGATCCAAGCACTAAAACTCCATAATAAAGCCAGTCAGTGTAAATCACTGAGGGAAGTTAAAAAACAAAGGGGGGAAGGTTCGGTATCGCTGCGGGGCTTCAAACTCCAAGCGAACCAAACCAAACCAAACCTGCAAATGATTGGCATGGGAAGCGCTCGTTTCTGGGTGAAGTGCAACCAAGAGACTAAAGACTCCCCCCCCGACTCCTCGTCCAAGCTAAAGAAGTTAACTTCAATTATGTGCTAAGTAGCAAGGAGCCAACAGAGCCAACAATTCAACAATTTAACAAGGCTACAATTAGTAAAGAAAATTGGTAACAACACTGAGTGAGAGTTGACTTGACTTGACTTCAGTTAAGAGTTACCCCCAAAGTGGTTGACAATGACAGCTAACATGGCGTATGAGCAATGTTAAGCAGCTTCAATTTGGGCACTTTTAGGACTTAAACAATCGCAAGATTATATTTTATGCAACGAAGAAACATGCGAGTTTGCAAATTTTGTAGATTAATCTCTCTTTTTGTTTTTTAATTGCCCTTTAATTTATTTTATTATTATTTATTTAATTATTAAAAAATATTAACTTAAGTTACCAAGATAATTTTTTTCATAACGCAGACAGATTGTTAATATAATTTCCGATTTTATTGAGGATTAAGATAGTAAGATACTATTTAAATAACCAATATAAAGATTAATTTATAATGAGATGTCTCTGTCGTTTTTTGATTTAATTTGTAATTTTGTTTAGGCATTCTTATATTTTTAAATTCTTATCCCAGCTCAAAATCTTGTAAAATATGTGAATTAAATAAATTAATTCTAAAATAAATGTCCATTAACTTTATTAAAACCAGGGACTGCAAATAATCGCTTGAAAATCACTGGAATTTGTATGAAATTTAAATGAAATTCAAACGAAAGCGATTTCTGTGGCACACCCGAATAGTTATGAGTTTAAAAAAAATTGAAGCACAAAAAAGCCTTCTAGAAGAGTAAGAAAAAATAAACATATGTTATTTTTTAACGGCAAATTCGAAAACAGCATAAACTTTTAATTGCAATTTTAATGATAAAAATTAAAAATAATTATTTTTTTTCAATTTTTACTATAAAAATTGACACATAACTCTTATTTTTTAATTTTTATTAAAAAAATTGAAAATAAAAATTGAATTGAAATATCTTTTGAACCAAAGACGCCAGTTCATATATATATATAGACCTATATATATGATCTACGCAATAATACCTTTCAGTTGATATATAATATGTATGCACAAATGCAATTTTATTGATTTTAAATCAAGCTCAAAATGTAATTTTTCGATTACAAACAAAGTATTTTTTTTTAGATCTAATATTTAGAATAATTTTAGGGTTTATTCATCTCTAAAATTGTGATCGACACTTTCTGTTTCTTTTAAATAATTTTCAATTATGAGTACTAATTCAACATATCTTTAAAAAAGTTATTCAAAATTAATTTCTAATTTGCGATTTATATTGCATAGCAATTATAACTTTTCCCAACATGCAATTATCAATATCAAAACTACATTCTGAGAACAAACACTTCCCTCTATCTTTTTCTGTGCTGTTAACTTCTCAGCTTGCCTACAATTAAGTTCCTCAATTAATTGCAGCTTAACTCATTAGAGCTGTGCAGTTTCAGGAATTCTTCTACACGCATAGAAGAGCCCAGTGATTATTTAATTTCAGTATGTGTTGCCAAACAGAAATGAAGTAAAGAGTAGGTAAAAAAGTCAAAGAGTTGAGTACTAAAAAAAAAACTGTATGCAAAAGTACTTTTGAAAACATTTAAATGGCTAAACAAAAGTCACAAAAAGGCTATAGAAATGTTGATGATGACAAAAATATATATATATATATATCTATGGAGAGAAGAAGGAGCAGCTACTGGCAAAATGGGCAATATGCATATTTAGAAAGTTTTGCTGGATGGAAAAAGTTGGCAATGTCTGGGAAATGGCTGGCATTTATGGAAAGGAAGTGACGGGGTTGGGTTGACTTTTTGCACAAATTACCAAGTAAATAGCAAAAAGGGGAGAACAAGCTAAGAATAGAGAGATGGAAAGAGTGAAATAAGTTGAGTGCGTTTGGCAGTTACCAAGGGTAACACACACACACACACACAGACTTGGCTGCATCAATTTCTTAATAACTTTTCATTTTTCCCTTGCTTCCGCTTGGCATAAGTTGTAGAGGGGCATAGAAGTGAGGGGGCAAAAGAGGTATTGCAACGAGAGTGCAGTCAAGCAATTTGTGGCATTATGTGAGGGTCTCGTTTGCCATTAACCTGCTGCTGCTATTTTGAATGCAACCAGTGCCACAGACAGACAGACAGACAGACAGAGTCTCTATCTATCTATCTATCTCTACTGGACTTCTTTTGCTTGGCTTTTTTATTACATTTAACCGTTTTCAATTTTAGTCTGGACCTTGTAGAAAAATAAATACTGTTTACGTCTGCAACTGAGCGTCAATTTCGCACTTGCCAAGCGCAGCACACACACACACCCAACACACACACACCCAACACACACCCAAACACACACACACACAACACACGCAGACTTTGGCTGGCAGGCAAAACAAATATGTGCGTTGGCAACACTTAGACATGGCTCATGGAGAGCCAACGAGGAGACAAACAAGCTCGAAAACGAGGCAAATATTTGCAACTGACAAGCCAAGTCAGAAATGTGCACCCTGTTCCCCTCCTCTCTCTCTCTCTCTCTCTCTGTACCACAAAAAGGGCATTGCATTTAATCCAAAAAAAAAAACTGTTGAAATGCAGAGTTTAATTAGAGTTGCCTTTATTCCTATTTTGCCACATCAATCAAGTTCTCATTTTGTACTTGTTTTTTTTCTAACTCTATTTGCAGAAAACGGCGACAGCGAAACCGACCAAATATCATTATTATCCACACAATCAACACATTTATCTGCTGCCCGAATGCGCCATACAGCAGGTCTGCAATGCGGTCTATGTGAGACTCAACTACACCCAACCACTGTGCGCCTGTCCATCAAGGTGAGCATTCCCCAATCCCAGCTCCAGCTCCAGTTCCAGTTGCTTGTCAGTCTGCTTTTGCCTCCAACTGGGCACTGGCAATTCCCTCCAGAGACAGACAGACAGCTGCTAAACACTAAACCCAATCTGTCGAGTTTTTCTTTTATTTTCACAATTTTTCTTATTTTTTGTATTTTTTTTCTTCCTGTTTTGCAGATATCGTGATCCCTGCTCGGCGAGCCTCAACGAGGATGATCAGCACACTACCAAATTGGTCGGTGATAATAAGAAGAAGGTAAGTCAAGATCTGTTCTACAATCTGCCATCTAACAGTAGGGGGCGTGTGATCCACACAGAAACTACACTGAGCGAAACAAAGGCAAAGTTACTGGAAAATTCTAAAAATAAAATTGCAAAAATAGGAACTTATTTGAGTTACATAAAAGATGTTTAACTTTAAAATGAAAAAAACACGAAAAGTAAGAATTAAATTGGAAAGTTTTGAGGTTAAGTTTTATAAAAGTGAGGTTATTTCTCAACATTATGAAAATATAACGAAATTTAAACTTATTTTGTGATAATACACTTTAGGTTTGTGATAATATTAAGAAATTGAAAACATATGTATGAAACAAAAACAAAAAGTTTCAATAAAATAAGAAAATCACTCTACAAAACTATATTCTGATAAATTTATGTGAGGTTAAGTGCATATATCGATAAAAATCGGAGAAAACTAGAATTCATTTCGGCAATATTTCAGCTTAGATACATAATAATAGTTAGAAAATTGAAAACAAAGAGAAATAGCACTAGAAAGCAAAAGTTAATATAAGAAAATACATAAATTGAACAAAATAAATAGCTAGACTTTGAGGTTAGGTAAGGAGTAAAGGAGGTTATGTTTGAAAATGAATAAAGGCTGAGAAAAAAAGTTATTATTTTGGAATAAATTCAATTTAAGAGCAAGTAGTTGACTTTTAACTGAGCTATATGACTGTCTTTTATAATCTAGCTTTGATTTTCGCACATCCCTATGATTATGCTCAGTGTATTACAATTCGTATCTAAGTAATTGGTATCCAATGATAGATCTTATGGCTGGGCACGACCAGTTTAGATTGCTTACAAGAGATTTCCTGGAAGGATACTCAAGAATCGATCCCCCGCTTGTGTGTTCAGACCCCTCTGCCACCACTTTCTCCCCCTGTGCTAGTCTGTGGCATGTGTGTGTGTGGCAAGCTCACGTAGTCAATTAGTAGACGGAGCGCATAATTGAGTTATAAGTGCCGCTGGCCTGATACAAAAAGGAAAACTTCATAGAAATTAAATAATAAAGCACATTTTTAATAGTTTAATGGGCGACAGGTGGTCCAGCGTGGGCTGTAGCTGAAGAGAGAGGAGAGTGTGGAGCTTATATGATGCATAATTATTGTACAACAAAGTTTACCGTTGACTGCCACACTTGTTGGGGTTGGGGGGGTAAAAATCATGTCTTGCCGGAACTGTACCAGAAGCACAAGCTAAATTATGAAAATGCGTTTAACGCTCTCTGCCCCACAGACAAAAGGAGACAAACTAATAGAGAAAGAGAAGAGTGGTTAGTGAGAAATGAGTAGCTAGAAAAACTGGCACAGCAACTGGCAACAACTTGGGGAAAAACTTAACTGGCAGGTCACATTAACCTGAATGGCAGCCAATTGGCAGTCAATGGAAAAGCGGGCGAAAGGAAATGGCAAAGTCAGCCACATGCAAAGAGCGCCGCAAGTCAATCAAATTATTGACAAGCAACAACAGCAACAACAACAACAAGTTGCAACAACAACTACAGTAGCTGCCCAGTTGGTACACGAAAACAAATCTGTTAAAGGACAATCATGTCAGCCAATTGAAAGCAGATCAGCAATTGGCGTGCAATTTTTAGCCCGAGCTTAGCTAATGTGGCACAAACACGCCCCCCACTTGCCACTTGCCACCTGCCACCTGTCCCTCTCCTTGCAACTGCAACCAACGCCCTGGGCCTTTGGTGTAAGTGACAGCTACTTGTTGGCAACAAAAGCAAAGTCGAAGGAAAAAAGAAAAGAATTGCTGCACTATGGTAAAAGATAAAGTTAACTGTTTCAAATTTTAAAATAAAAATTGCAAATTAAAATTTATTCCAATTTATATTTTAAAGTTACGAAATAACATTTATTTTTAATTTTTATGAAAAAAGTCAAAAGTAATCATTAAAATTCAATTTTTAGTTTAAAGTTGTGAAATAACACTTTTTTCTGATTTCTTCAATATAAATACAAAAATTAAGAGTTATTTTTGATTTATATTTTAAAAGTTACAAATAAAAGTTATTCCGTTACTTTTTTTTTTAAATTACAAAATTTTATTTTGACTTTTTAAATAAAAATTAAAATAAAGGATTAAATTTGATTTATCAGGGGTGCCACAGAAGTCGCTTTCGCTTGAATTTCACTTTAATTTGTATGAAATTTAAGTGAAATTCAAGCGAAAGCAATTTCTGTGGCGTATCAAAAAATTTAAACGTTTTTGGCTGATATCGATAATTCCGACTGAAATAGAAATTTTAGTGTATATCATTTTACTATAGCATATTTCCTGCACATTGATTTTTTTAGTTGAAATTAGCATTCATGATTCATTCATTTATTTGCAGTCCCTGTAAAAAAGTCCAAAAACTTGGCTAAATATAAAGCTAGAAGCTTGAAATTTAGTGTTAATCTTACTTAGACTGAAGTCTTCAACTCCCACTTCCCATTCGACTATTTGAAAGAAGTGTAATATGTATATTTATAAAAAAAAAACTAAATATAAAATTTAGTAAGTCTAAAGTAGAATTTATATTATTTTATTGTTTTCTAATTGCACCTTATTTTTTTGCTCTCTTGAGTATTCAGATTTTGAATATTAATATATAAACAAGTAACTGAACAACAACAAATTTTAATTTATGCCAAAATATTGAGCATTGTTTACCATAGTGGCCTGTTGCATGTTAACTTTCAATTTGCGCCATGATCAATGATATCAACATGGACAATAGAAAAGTATCATGAGAGAGAGAGGTATAAAGAGAGCGAGAGAGAAGGTCGCTTAGCAACTTTCTTTAACGCCCTGCAAGCAATCAAACAGACGCCGCCAAGTGAATGTCTAATTGAACAGCCCAATAGTAGCCATAAGCTCCCATTTTACTACAAGCCTTACTTGCCAAGTCTAGACAGTCTAACTAACGGTGCACATATTAACTCTTTTACTCTATTCTATTCAACCCAAAACAGGCAATTACGTTGGCCAAAACCTGCGAGGCAACAACTGAAATGCGCGAGTGTCGCTCCCCCAAGGATTGGTCCCTGCTGGCGCTGCAAAACACACGCACTGGCAAGTCGCACTACCTCGTCATCTGTCGCTGTCCCGATCACTTCAAGATGGGTAAGTGCCAACCACTTGGAGCAATTGAAACAACTTTTACTAATCCTCAGAATGGATTAAGAAGTGGGTAATGCAACATTTCGACGACTTAAAACATGTCAAAATAGCGACTCAAAGATAGCAAAGTCAAGTGGGAAAGGCTACAGTCGAGCTCCCGACCTTAAATAAATATAAAATATTGTTTATTGCATGCTTTTAGGCATTTACATTGCTTGAAACTTAAATAAGCCATTACCATCTTTCTATTTGTCCGATCTTGTTGTTTTCAAGTAGGATAATAGCTTTTATTAACAGATAACGTTAATTACCTAAAAATACGTAATATTCTAAAAACGGTGCATGTGGTGGCTTTTCGCGTTTTACGGAAACGGAAAGTGATGTGGCAAAAATTTGAAAGAAACTTGATCTGCGTGAGGGTAACAGAAGTCTGTGTCTCAAATTTTATCGCTCTAGCTCTTATAGTCTCTGAGATCTAGGCGCTCACACAGTCTGACGGACAGATAGATATGGCTTTATCCAACCGGCTGTTAATGGTGATCAAGAATATATACAGGGGTGCCACAGAAATCGCTTTCGCTTGAATTTCTCTTAAATCTTAATTCAAGCGAAAGCGATTTCTGTGGCACCCCTGATTTAGTTTATAGGGTCGGAGATGCTTCCATCTCCTTTCAACGAATACAATACCTAATTTTTAACGGGTATAAATTGAAAAATTTCTTTAAAAAAAACTCAAATAAAAAACCGACAACTTAAATCGTTTTTAAAAGGTAAAATATAGATAAACTGCTGCGTAGTAATCTATTTCTGTGTACTAATTTAAGTAATATGTGTTTGGGGTATGTGAAAATTCCAGCCTTACAGTTCTTACCGTTTTGGCCTCAGAATGAGCAGTGAGTCCGTCAGTCTAGAGTCTAGAATATTTAACTACTGCATTAATTTAGTATTCTTGTATCACTTGGAAATTAAAGGCTAAAATTAATAAACTATCATATTAATCTTTGCTTTCGCAGAGGGACCCATGGCCCATGATCAGCCCACATATGCCAGTGTGCCCGGAATACGTGTCTTTGGCATGATGTGTGTGAAGCCAGGTTACTCGGTGCGCAAGCCCAGTGCACAGCCGCCCAAGCGTTATCAGCTCCAAAAACCATTCTATCGTCCAAGCGGAGGACTTGGTGGACTTGGAGGACAAAAGGATTCGTATGGCAGACCCATATATGGTGCGGGCAGTCAGGTGGGCAGCTCGGCCATCAGTGCCAACTATCAGCCACAGGATCAAACGTTCCAGAGTGGAGGCGGCAGCAGCTCCTACCAGTATCTGAATCGTCCAGAGAGCACACATAATACGCACAGTTCGCCCAATTTCCGACCGGATCAGTTTGCACTCAATGGTTTTCCGGGCAGCAACTACGGCCGCAACAATGAGAGACGCGGCGAGGCGCCGCCAATTGAGGCAGCCGCCGAGGAGCGGGAACAGACGCCCAGCAGCAGCACACAGGCCAGCGATGAGTTGGAGGCCCGTACCACGCTCCAAGCGGAATCCAATTCCAATTCAAATTCAAACTCCGAACTGAGCGAATCTCCGGCGGCGGAGCTGACGACGCCGGAGTTGCCGGAGACGAGCCGGGTCAAGAGATCCCTGGACACGGATGACTATGAGCCAGAGTTTCCCTGGGATCGTGTACTGGAATTCCAACAGTCCATTGTCTGGGATTAGGCAATCCTAGAGTAGTTAAATTTTCTTTTCTAGCACAAAATTTTCGGAGCGAACCAGAAATTTTGGAATACAAAAATTTGAAAAACGTTCTGTGACTGATCAAAAAAAGGATCGCGAGCGAGGAATGAGGAGGATTCATCTCTGACTAAACGGGATCAATGACTACGTGAGAGGCGGTTTTTGCGTTACGTAACGTAACGTAACGTAATGCAGCGTAGCGTAACGTAACGTAACGTACTTACAATTTAGCTGATAAGGCATCCCTAAACATTAAGCATTTGAAATGGCATTTTCCGATCTTAAGCTGGATCGTCTCTTAATTTTAATAATGAATACTCGTACGTATTTTCTATTTATTGAAACAATTACGAATTAATTAAACAATTACGCGCCCACGTCCCGCCCACACTAATTGTTTAATTAATTTGTTTTGCATGTAACCCAAACATGGCCTCAATTTAATAACATTTAAACATACATATTTAACAAAATAATGACAAAAAAAAAACAAAACAATATTTAGTTTAGTTCCACTGAAAAATTATTTAAATTGCAAAATGAAAATATATTTATATTTAGTTTCTTATTTATGTTAGGCTTAAGCTGCATTTACTAGTAGTTAAATTAAAAAACAATCATCAATTTGGAAAGCAAAAGAAATTTATTTATAAATCAAGAATTTCATGCTGTTTACAGCAAATTCAAAATGCAAATGTAATAAATTATTAAATACATTTTAGTTAAATAAATAATAAATGCAATTGCAATGAATTTTTTCGTCGGAAAACGGGAGTAAACAATGATCAAAATGATATTTCGCAAGAAGTTCTGAGACTTTGAAGTTGTCAAAAAATTGAGGCATGGAAAATCGACAATTTTCGAAAACCATCATTTTTTAATAATAATTGAAACTTTATTAATTAAGAAGGCAAACAATAATCAAATTCACATTCCGTATGGAAATTTGTCAAGTTCTCACAAGGTTATGAAAGAAAAATGTTATCAAAAAATTTTAAATATAGAAAAATCGAAAATTTTTGAAAAAAAAATTGTTTTTGAAAGTAAATATAACTTAGATACAGAATAAATTTAAAACCCAAACCATGATTAAAATGGTTTACCGGATAAAATTTGGTCAACTTTTGACAAAGTTAGAAGAGATCACAGTTTTCGATAAATTGTAAAGGGGGAGGCATGGAAAAATCGATAAATTTAAAAAAAAAAATTATTTTTGATTATGAATAAAATTTGAATACAGAATGAATTAAGAAGGCAAACCATGATCAGAATGGTATCCCGATGAAAATTGGTCAAGTTTTGACAAAGTTAAGAGAGTTTAAAGTTATCGATAAATTGTAAAGGGGTGCCCATGGAAAAATCGACAAATTTTCGAAAACAAAATAATTTTTTAAAATGAATACAATTTAGATACAGAATGAATTAAGAAGGCAAACCATGAACAGAATGGTATTCCGGATGAAAATTGGTCAAGTTTTGACAAAGCTAAGAGAGTTCAAAGTTATCGATAAATTGTAAAGGGGTACCCATGGAAAAATCTACAAATTTTTGAAAAAAAATAATTTTTAAAAATTAATAAAATTTGAATACAGAATGAATTTAGAAGGCAAACCATGATCAGAATGGTATTCCGGATGAAAATTGGTCAATTTTTGACAAAGCTAAGAGAGTTCAAAGTTATCGATAAATTGTAAAGGGGTACCCATGGAAAAATCTACAAATTTTTGAAAAAAAATAATTTTTAAAAATTAATAAAATTTGAAAACAGAATGAATTTAGAAGGCAAACCATGATCAGAATGGTATTCCGGATGAAAATTGGTCAAGTTTTGACAAAGCTAAGAGAGTTCAAAGTTATCGATAAATTGTAAAGGGGTACCCATGGAAAAATCTACAAATTTTTGAAAAAAAATAATTTTTAAAAATTAATAAAATTTGAATACAGAATGAATTTAGAAGGCAAACCATGATCAGAATGGTATTCCGGATGAAAATTGGTCAATTTTTGACAAAGCTAAGAGAGTTCAAAGTTATCGATAAATTGTAAAGGGGTATCCATAGAAAAATCTGAGTTTTCGAAAAAAAAATTTACTTTTGAAAATAAATTAAACTTGAGATACAGAATGAATTTAGAAGGCAAACCATGATCAGAATGGTATTCCGGATGAAAATTGGTCAAGTTTTGACAAAGCTAAGAGAGTTCAAAGTTATCGATAAATTGTAAAGGGGTATCCATGGAAAAATCTGAGTTTTCGAAAAAAAATTTACTTTTGAAAATAAATTAAACTTGAGATACAGAATGAATTTAGAAGGCAAACCATGGATCAGAATGGTATTCCGGATGAAAATTGGTCAAGTTTTGACAAAGCTAAGAGAGTTCAAAGTTATCGATAAATTGTAAAGGGGTAGATATGGAAAAATCGACAAATTTCAAAAACAAAAAAATTTAAAAAATGAATAAAATTGAAATACAGAATGAATTTAGAAGGCAAACAATGATTAAATCAACATTCCGCATGGTAATTGGTGGAGTTTTCAAAAAGTTAAGAGAGTTTCAAGTTTTCGAAAATTTTACATTTAAACCCTTCCTATATTATTGTATTAAGATCCCTACGCATGTTATTTACAGAAAAACTTGAAGATTCTCTATCCTTCGAGTTTTTAATGGTAGTTAGAATATCTATAAGTGGAAGGACTTACCCAACATTTCAGCATTGACCACGATGTTGCAGCTGTACATGGGCGTAACCAGACGCTGTGGCTGATTTTGAAAGGCCTGACGACAAACCTCCTTGGCCGCAGTCAATACTTGTCCTGCAAAATCGGAAAAAGAGAATATTAGATGCTAATTTCAAGAGAAATTATTAAAGAGGGAGTTACCTGAGAAAGGTCCAAAGCCGCGTGCATTTAAATCCTCGCCCTCGGACTGCACGGACCACTCGAGAACAGCAAAGCAGACGCCCTGCATGGGCTCCTCACAAAGTGGACCGGCGCCCGTGGTCAACTGAAATCCATTGACCAGAGAGCTATTGAAATCCCGACGTGGATCATTCACATGACGCACATCCGTATCGGAGCTTTTGGAGTGTGTAGACCAAAAATCCGGTTGTTCATAGTCGCTGAGATTGAGCAGAATATTTGTGCCACAGTTGCGTGGACCCAGTGCCCAAATGCGATCCACGAGCTGCTCCGGTTGGAGGTTACTCAGGCCATGGAACTGCAGCTCGGCGAGCGTCGCAATCAACTGACTCTTGATGGAAGCCAACAAGGCGTTGAACTTCTCCGAGAGCAGCGCGTTCCGAGCTGTGGCCGACAACTCCTGAAAGACATTGGCGTGCTGCTCGAGCAGCTCCACGGCTGCCGGCGGCAATGGCAACGCAATGACCCGCAAGGTGCCCAGTTTGTTGAGCGTCTGCTGCACGGCAATCTTCTTGGTCACATCCTTGTCGTCGGCTGTCTTGACAATCGCCTCGTTGACCATATCAACTGTGGCATCCGGCACAATGGTCTCCCTGAAGGACACAATTGGCTTGGACACGTTCACCTTGATCTTGGCATAGCTCTGCTCCAGATCATGGACACACTTCTCCACATGCACCTCACCCAGGGTGGTGATCACATGCTCGCCCGTCGGTGCCACCGATACTTGGACACAGGCATCCGCCTGATTGAGCAACTTGAGTCCTTTGATTAGCTTGGGCATATCCTGGGGCTGCACTGGCTCAATGGCTACCCGCAAGATGGGCGTGGCCATGATGCTCAACTCACTGAACGAGCTGCAGTCCAAGGTACTGCTCAGTGTCGCCGTCTTGACGATGTGCGTCTCCAAACCGCCAATGCCCACAATATTCCCAGCTGGCACCTCATCCAACAGTTGCAGTTCGCCGCCCATGAACATGTACAGCTCCCCAACGGTCACCCGTGTGGCATGTGGCGCCGTTGTCGCCTCCCGGTGTGCGGGCTGGCGAGGATCATGCTTGGGCGTCAGATTATAGAGCTGCATGCCGCGGCGCAAGGTGCCGCTAAAGACTCTGGCAAAGGCAATAAACTCGAACTCATTGCGCTCCAGCTCAGGAATGGGATCAGGTGTAGACGCCGGAGCTTCTTCCTCTCCAGCTGCTGCTGCCTTGGTGCTCAGCTGCTCGACTCCCTCCAGCAGCTTGTCCAGATTTAACTGATCAATGCTCAACTGTTTGCGCTCCTCAATGCGACGACGCACTTCATCCCGTCGCTGTTGCAGCTCCTCATCCGTCAAGCGCTTGGGACGATTCTGGGGCAGCTGCGTCACATGTACAGGCGACATCTTGGACACAAAGGCAATCACATTCTGACTTTGTGCATTACAATTTTTGAAGCTCTCCTTCAAGGCCAACGTTGGGGCTGGCAGGGACTTCAGCTCCACATTGGCCGGATACAGTAATCGCTGGGCGCGCTCCTCGCTGATGCAGTTCGGCGGCGGCACATGACGCACCACCATCTCCAGCACGCTGCGATCGATGGGCAGCCATTGGCTGAAGACGGTTTTGATTTGCAGCTTGGGATCTGTGACACGGAGATCGCGTGCCGCCAGCTTGAGTCCCAGTTTCTCAGCGATCAGTGGCAACTTATCCTTGTCCTTGCGCACGGCAATGATGTCGTAGAGACTCCAAATATTCTCCAACACAAACTGCACAAACATGGGCTTCTTGGCCCTCTCCTGGGCACCGGGCATAGCACTCTTCTTCTTGCTGTTGTAGTAGTAATCACCCCAGAGCACTTGCTCCAATTCAGATCTTTTCATTTCCAGCCGCTCTGCATAGGTAGCGGCAAAATCTCCCACAGAAAATGCCCAGCCATCATAGGCGGAACAGAAGACAACATTGCCCGCGCCAGGGGAGAAATATAGCTCCGAGTCATCGACTTGCTCCAGCGCAGATTCATAGTTATCCTTGTCATTGATATCCTCCTTGGCCAGCACATCGGAGGCAAAGATGCTGCCCAGCACGGCGTTCACCTGCTCCAGCACCTGGGTCAAATGAAAGTAAGCATCCAGTGGCGTCATTTGTTTCTCCAATATCAAACGATCCAGTTTATTGAGCAAGAGGACAGGTTTCAGCTGCTCCTCGTAGATTTGCTTGAGGCAGGCACGTGTCTGTGCTCCCACGCCCTCCACCACATCGACGACGACAATGGCGCCATCACACAGACGCACTGCCGTTGAGACCTCACTGGAGAAATCCACATGACCGGGCGAATCAATCAGATTTATTAAATAATCGGCACTTCTGTTGTCCTGATAATAAAGCGAGATGCTGCTGCTCTTCATCGTTATGCCACGCTCCTGTTCATCTTGACGGCTGTCCAAATAACGCAGCTTTCCTAAACACATTTCGCATAAACATGAAATAGCGCACAGCCAACAACAACAACAATAACAACAAACCTGCCATGCGTTGTGAAATAATTCCATTGCTGGCCACGAGGGAATCCGCCAGCGTCGTCTTGCCATGATCCACGTGCGCCAATATACATATGTTCCGCACCTGTTGCTGTTTCGCTTGCAGCAGCACCAGTTCCTTCGTGTCCACCACGGGCATTTTATTGTTGTTTAATTTTAACTTTATTTACCTGTTGCCAAACTGTTTCAAACAATATGCGTACAATCGAAATGGTTATCGATAACAATAGTGAGTAAAAGCTCAATCAGCTGTTTGTGCCAATTGGCATCGATCCGCGCTGCAAAAGTACTCGATAAGCGCATTTCAAATAAAAACATATCGATAAATGTGTTTTGATTAACTTTTTATCTACATTTAAAATACAAATAAAAAGCAAAGTTATAAAAATGCAATTCGATAGTATTTGAATTGTAAGTATTACAAGGGCTCAGGTAGGCTGGACAGTGGTTTACTTAATGGCGCAATTGGCCAATTTGCTCGTGAGCTGCTCTCCCTCCGTTGTCAGCAGGAAATTGTCCTTCCAAACGGCGACGCCATCGCCATTGGTTTTGAAATCCACCGATAGTTTCTCCCAGACTTTCTTCTTGGGATTCAGCTGCTCATCGGGCGTGCCACTGTAGCCCTCGAAGGCAAGTCGACTGCCAGCTGCGGCCTTGGCCGGCACCACAATTGGTTCCACAACGGTGTGATCCGCGCTATTTAGAAGATTGAGAATAAGCAAAGGACTTTTAACTGGGAATTTAACCAAGCTCACTTGGAAGTGCACAAGACCATGCCCTCGGACAGAATGCCACGCATCTTGGAGGGCTTCAGATTGCACAGCACAGCCACCAGACGCTGATCCAGCTCCTCCACAGTGACAAACTTGACCAGGCCACTGATGATGGTGCGCGGTTGCGCCTCCGCCAGATCAATCTTTAGCACATACAGAGTATCGGCATCCGGATGACGTGCCACTTCAATGACCTTGCCCACACGTATGTCCAGACGATGTGGTGCATCCTCATCGACAACGGCACCAGCTGCGGGCGCAGCATTTGCCTTAATCTTCGCTGGCGGCGGATAAGCGGTGGCAGTTAGTTTTCTAAAAGCAATTCAAGTTTGTCAACAGATCTTGGACTACATTTTCTGACTACTCACTGCAGTTCGGGTGTTTCAAAAGCCTTGCGTATGGGTTCCAGCAAACGGTTTATATATTTCTCCACAGACGCCTTCAGATCGCCCGGATGCAGCTTGTTCTCCGCATAGTATTGCTCCAGTTCCTCGTACTTGAGGAAGGTAACATCGCCGCCGTTATCAGGAGCACGATTGATCTCAAAGCCCTCGCTCTCCTTGAACAGCGAGAAGAGCACGTGCTTCACAAAGGATAACAAACCATTGTCGGCTATGTTGCCGGGTTCACAGAAGGCCTTCTTCAGCTTCTTCTTGACATTCGCCGGTGAGTCGAGCAGATCGATTTTAGAATCATCTTCCGAGGATGACATCTTGCCCCCAGCCAAACCGGGCACTGCAATAAATTTAAAGTTTGTTAAACAATTGTGAAATATTATTAAATTTATGACTCACCCATGGGATTCATGAAATGTATGCGCTTCTCGTAGCCCAGCTGTGGCAAATACTTTTCGGCAAAGGTGAAAATCTTGCGCTGATCCACGCCACCGAATTGTGCATCCACCTTCAAGTATTCCTCATCCAAGCCCTGCAATCCTGGATACAACAGGCCCGAAAGCAGCGGATATTCCACCTGCTTGACAACCTCGGCGCCGGCCTTCTTGGCATCATGGATGGTGACCAGCGAGCTGAGCTTGTACACATCCAATGTGTACTCCTTGGACAGCTGATAGTCGCTGCCCTTGACAAACTTCAGCTTGTCCAGCGGGACGCCAATGGATGTCAACATTGCTTTGATCACATGCTCGTAATACTGTGCGCGCAACTCGAGCAGCGTCCACGGCGCCTTCATGTTGTCCAGATAGGCATGCAGATCGGCAAACAGAATGGTCACCTCACAGCCGGCCTTCAGAAAGTCGGCAATTTTGGACATGGGCACAAAGTAGGCGACATGCGGCTTGCCCGTCGTTGCCGTTCCCCAGTAGATTTTCAGGTCACGCTCCTGCAGCACTTTCGTCAGCCTCTCCTCGCCCAGCGTCTCCTGCAGGTTGCGCGTGATGATTTGTTTCTTCTCCTCGACACTTAAAGTTGTTCCAACCATTTTGATGGCAATTTGATGACTTTATTTGATGCACGCTATGCGAAATAGTTGACTAAGTCAAAAAGAGGAAGAGAACTGCATGCGTGGTAGCAGTAGTAGATCTGGCAGCACTGTCAGCTGTTGAGCTGCTGTTAAACAGCTGTTAGTTGCAGGTGTTGGTAACAGGGCTGCCAATTTAGCTATTTTCCCGCCATTTGTGGCGTTTTACAGAAGCCAAACGCGGGAATAATATTAAAATAGCGGGTGGCGGGAATCATAGCTATATTGAGAGTTAATGTTTTTGCATATTTTATTTTTTCACAAAATTTCTAGCAACATTCTAAAAATATTATTACAAGGCATCACTTACACATTGAATTCAATGTGTTATCTTTTAAACTCATCATATATCAATATAGTCAAAAATCTACCGGTACAAACCTGACGACGAGAAAAAATTTTGTTCAGATAAAGCAGCCCCATATAAAATAAAATATTCTAGCCTTTTCTAGCTTGTTTTAAACTGTAAAATTAGGTTTGCCTGCAAGCTTGCTGCAGCGCTGCCAGATAGTGAAATTATGATTTAGGCAATGAGGCAATTGTAAACAAACTTAGTGCAATTTTTAACGTTTTCATAACTGAAGATGTTAAATGTGCAACGTGCCATTGTGCTGAGGCAGTGCCTCCGCGCCACACAGCGACTCTACCACAGTGATGTGCGCGTACGCTTCGCCCCCAGCCCCACCGGCTACCTGCATCTCGGCGGACTGCGAACGGCGCTCTACAATTTTCTCTTTGCACGAAATGCAGGCGGTAAATTTCTGCTACGCATCGAGGATACGGATCAAACTAGATTGGTGCCGGGTGCCACCGAACGACTAATCGAGGATTTGCTGTGGGCGGGCATAGAGATCGATGAGGGGCCGGGATTTGAGGGCGATTATGGGCCATATATACAAAGTGAGCGCAAGGAATTATACGGGTGAGTGATTATATTATATATAATAGATTGGAGCTTATACACTCTCTCTCTCTCTCTTTAGCGACGCTGTGGATCGCCTGCTGCAGAACGGCAGCGCCTATCGCTGCTTCTGCACGGAGCGTCGCTTGGAGCTGTTGCGCAAGGAGGCGCTGCGCACCCGCCAAGTGCCACGCTACGACAACAAGTGTCGCCATCTGACGGAGTCACAGCTGGAGCCCCTCTTGGCCAAGGGCACGCCGCACTGCATACGCTTCAAGCTAACGGAGCACGAGGAGCCACTGGAGGATCTCATCTATGGCAGCGTGCAGCACAATGTCAGCGACACCGAAGGTGATCCGGTCATCATGAAAAGCGATCAATTTCCCACCTATCATCTGGCCAACGTGGTGGATGATCATCACATGGGCATAACACATGTACTAAGAGGCGTCGAGTGGCAAATCTCAACCACCAAGCATTTGCTGCTCTACAAGTGAGTGAACTCTTCAGAACCTGTGATTCCACTGGCTGTTAATCTGTTTCCTCCTCCTCCTTTAGAGCCTTTGGCTGGCGACCACCACAATTTGGGCATCTGCCGCTGCTGGTCAATGCCGATGGCACGAAGCTGAGCAAACGCCAGGGCGACATTGGCATCCAACAGTTCCGGGAACGCGGTTACTTTCCCCGGGCTCTGATGAACTACATCATCTCTGCCGGCGGCGGCTTTGAGCACAGACCAAATGAGCGGCCACAGCTGCAATCGCTGGACGAGCTCGCTCAGCAGTTTCGCATAGGACGCGTTAATGCGCATCCAAGTCGCTTGAACGCGGAGCTGCTCAATGATTACAATCAGCTGGAGATTAAGCGGCGTCTCAGTGGAGAACAGACGCGTCTGCATTTAGTTGCACTTGTGCAGCAGCTTGTGAGGGAGGCGTATCCAAGCCAGTATGTATTTATTAATGCCCATCCAAGACAAACTCTCACATGATCTCAACTCTTGCAGCTCCAATCTGGATCTGGCGGAATCGCACATTCTGGACGTGCTCAACTGGGCGACGCAGCGTTTAACTCTCATCCAAGACTTGACCAGCAGCAAGCTGAGTTTCCTTTGGGTGAAACCAAGTCAATTTGAGCTCAACGACTTGACGCCCGAGCAGCTCCAACAGTTGATGCAACAATTGGCCGCCTTGGCCACATTTGAAAAGGACGCACTAAACGATAATCTTAAAAACTATGCGCAAAAGCAGCAACTGAAATTTCCCATGCTAATGAAGACGCTGCGTTCCGCATTGAGTGGATTAAAAGAAGGACCTGGCGTGGCGGAAATGATGGAAATCCTAGGGAAAACAGTTGTGCTGGAGCGACTCGAGGAAACCATTAAAAAGCAGTCAAAAGTGGAGTCAACGCCAAATCGAGAGCATCGACTTTGACCAAAGTTTATTTAATTTAAAGGAAAGACATTGAGACAGTTTTTGATCGTTTTTGGATTATGTATGATAATACGTATGTGTATATAGTATATAATATATATATGTATAGTTAATAAACTTATTCTGTTTTTTGTTTGTTGAGAATATTTTTAAACCATGGCAAAAACATTCGCATTTTAAGCACCGCTCGCAAAATTCACTTTTGGCATTTTTAAACATTCCATTAATTATACATAAGTATAAAGTGTATATATTGATATTTGGTTAATTTCTTTTCTCTTTTTTCAAGTTACTCGCTCGCCGTTTAACTAAAGTCGCGATTGGACAGCACAATGGGTGCGACGAGGCTCCAGCCATAGATGAAGACGCCCAGCCAGCTGGATATGATCTTGACCCACATGGAAGCCTCGTTGCCATTGATCAGCGCGATATCCGAATTGGGCTTATACCAGTTGGTCAACGTCATCATTACATACAAGGAAGCTGCCAAAATATAATTATAAATTAGAATTTATTTTTAAATGAATAAAATTATAAAATATTTAAATTATTTATATAATTAAATAACTCTATAAATAAATTTATAAGTATTTTCTTTTTTTTTAGGAGTTCCGAATCTTTGCAATAAATGTTGGAAAAGCAAAAGTTCAAATTTGTCGAATAATTCGCATACAATTTATAAATGTAACTAATTTATAAAATACAAATGATTTATTTATTTATATAAATAAATTTATTTTTATTTTTTAAACACTTTTTTAAACTTTGCAATAAATGTTGGATCAATTAAATGTATTTTAAATAAAATTTAAATTTGTATTTCAACAACAAATTTCAGCTCTAATTTATTTATTTATATAAATAAATTGATAAATATTCCTTTTTTAAGCGGTTTCCCATACTTAAATGAAATGAACATTTTTATTTCCAAATCAAATTTCAACTCTTATTTCAAATTATTTCTGTAATTAGTTTTTTATGAAAAAATGTTATTTAAATTCAAAATGCAGTTAAAATTATATTTTTTTTTTACATTTATGAATAAATTGTTAAATATTCCTTTTTTCAATCGGTTTTTTAATTTTTGCAATAAATGATGAATCAATTAAATTTATTTAAAATAAAATATACATTTTTATATCGAATTCAAATGTCGGCTCTAATTTTAGTTTATTTTTGCTTATTATTAAAGCTATTTTTTTAAAATAAGAAGTTATAATTTGATTTCTAAATCAATTCTTTAATTAAAAGTTTATTATAATTTTATATTCTTTAGTTAGTCAATTAAATTACAATTTTATTATACTTTTTTTAAATCAAAAATTATTTTGGTATTATCTTATTCTTTCTTCAACTAATTATTTTGAGTTCAATTTATCTTAAATTATAACTAACTCTTATTTCTGATTAATAATTTGAATAAAATGTTATTCATAATGTATTCATTGACATTTTTTAATTAGATCAAATATTAAATATTTGGTATGTTCTCAATGCAAATGAAGTAAATTCTGAATGAAAATTAAGTTTTTATTTCGAAATCAAATTTCAGCATTTATTTAAAATTATTTTTGTTAAATATTAAAATTGTTTGTTTTAACAAAATGTTACAATTTGGATTAAATCCAAAATTTCAATATAAATATTATTTTTAATTTTTTAAATTTAATCAAATATTTATTTAGCATGCTCTCATTTATTTAAACTAACTTGTTTTGATACTAATTTGAATATAAAGTATTCATAATATATTCATATATATAATCTAAATATAAATAAAATTTTCATTTCGAAATCAAATTGCAGCTCTTATTAAAATTTATTTTTTTTTATTATTAAAATTGTTTTCTTCTTTAATGAAAAGTTATAATTTGATTTATGAATCAAAAATTGCAAACAAAATTGTATTATTATTTTCCCACTCATTTAATTTAATATTTTTGTATTGCATTTATTGTAAATTATTTAAGATTAATTAGACTTGACTAAAAGGTATTTATAATATATTCATATTATTCATAATATATTCATATTGACTCATCGCAAATAAAGTAAATTATGAAAGAAAATTAAATTCTTATTTCGAAATCAAATTTCAGCATTTATTTAAAATTATTTTTGTTAAATATTAAAACTGTTTGTTTTAATGAAAAGTTATAATTGGATTTTTACATCCAAATTATCAATTAAAATTTTAATATTTTTTTTAATTATATCAAATATTAATTTGTTATGTTCCCATTTTATTTTTTTGGATATTATTTATTTCAAATTATTTCTGTTTACTAATTTGACTAAAAGATAGTCATAATGTATTCATATTGACTCATAAAGAAAATTATGAATATAAATTAAATTTTCATTTCGAATTCAAATTTTAGCTCTTATTTAAAATTATTCTTGTTTAATATTTAAATGGTTTTTTTTAATAAAAAGTTATAGTTGGATTTCTAAAACCAAAATTTCAATAAAATTTTATTATTATTTTCTCTCATTTAACTTAATTGCTTTTTTTGGATTTCATTTATTTTAAAATATTTGAGATTACTTAGACTTGACAAAAAGGTGTTCATAAAGTATTCATATTGATTCATAATTTATTCATATTATTCAAAATGTATTCATATTGACTCACCGCAAATGAGCACGGTGTGGAATGCAGTCCAGCTGTAGGTGACGCCTTCGGTTTCGTTGTCCGTGGTCGGTTTGCCCTCGACGTGGCCCGTCTCTGTGTCTGATAGAGCTTCTGTTAGAACTAGATTAGTGACAGGACATTGTCGGGCAAATTGTACACAGTTTCACGTTTCAAACAACCAAAGTAAACATTTTGTTTAGTTAATTGGTTAGTGGTTAAAGCATAAAAAAATAAAACATTGTATAAAAAGGTGTTAGTTGTTGTTAGCTTAAGAAATATGTACAGCATAAATGAAAAGTGATTGGATTGGATTGGATTGGAAAGTGAAAAGTGGATGGAAACTGTGACCCTTCTGTGCATGACAAATGATGTTGCAAGTTGATGTTGTTGTTAAAGTTGTTGCACCTACCACGTTTCTCGCTGTTGTCATTGTTGATCTTGGACACTTCGACGGCCGAGCTGAAACAATTGTACAAGATGCAAAGCAGCCAAACAACGAGGCCAATTATGTTGGTCGTATCAAAGGTAACCTTGGAGTTGTGGGCCGGTGGTGCAATTGTGGTGCTGGTGGCATTGCCATAGCCCTCAAGGCCAAACATGCCGGGATTGCAAGCCTTTTCTGTGAATGCATAACAATTAATATACAATTTAAAACATATCTGTGTTGAAGACCAACCCGGATTGTTGGCCACGGCGGACCAGGTCAAGTAGACAGTGTAGAGCGTGACGAGCGAACTTTGCAGCAATCCCGAGTGGGGCAGACGCTCCTGCACCGCGGGCAGCACCGACAACACGCTGATGATCAGGCAGAAAATCAAGTTGATGGAGATGAAGAACTTGTTGATGCCGCAGCCAGTGGACTAAAAATATAGATTAAAAGCCAGTTAAACACTTGTAAAAATCAATAAAAATCAATGAAGACGTAACAACACTACAGTCAAGCTGCTCGACTGTTAGGTGCCCAGTACAAGTAATAATTAAAAATATAAATAAATTATAAAAATTTAAAAAAAATATGTAAAGAAATTACAAAAAATAAGGACACTTTTTAGTGTCAAACTGCTCGGCTGTTAGATGCCCAGTACAAGTAATAAATAAAATTAATAAAAAAAAAAATAAATACATTAAAATTTCAGTAAAAAAAAAATTAAAAAAAGAAATACAAAATTAAAAATAAATATAAAAAATAAAAATTAAAAAATATATATATAAGTACAATAAAATATATGAAAAGATATTACAATAAATAAAAACACTCCTTAGTGTTAAGCTGATCGACTTTATGGTGCCCAGTACAAGTAATAAATAAAATTAATAAAAAAATAAATACATTTAAATTAAAATAAAAGAAATAAAAATTAAAAAAATGTATTTAAGTACAATAAAAAATATGTAAGGAAATTACAAAAAATAAAGATACTCCTTAGTGTCAAGCTGCTCGACTGTTAGATGCCTAGTACAAGTAATAAATTAAAATTGAAAGAAAAAACAATAATTACAGTAAAATATGAAAACTAATTGAAAAAATAAGGACACTCCTCGATTCTAGATAATTCTAAACAAATGACACGACAAATTCTTAGATTATTTCTAAAAATCTATTAGAAAATCAAACAAAAGTAGAATGAAGCCGAAAACAACAATATTTTATACAAAATTCGACTAGTTTTTTTTAATTTTAAATATCTTCTTTTTCTAATTGTTTTCTTATAACATTATTTGTAGTTTGATCAACAAAGACACTTCTTCATTCTAAAGCCCAATTTACACGATCGGTTTCCGACCGACACTTTACGTTAAAGTGCTTTCAGACGAGCATTTTTTCACCGACACTTTTTGTCAAAAAACTGTCGGTGTCGTGTGAACAGTCAGAATTTAAAAAGCGTCGGCTTTTCACCGGTGCTCACCGATGAAAATAGAACACGTCCTTTAATAAATCGTCGGTCTCGTGTGAACACGCAAAATTTTAAAGCGTCGGTTTGTCATCGAAGCAAACTTTACATGTGAGAATGACATTTTTTGGTATTTTTCGGTGCTTGTTGAATGGCAACATTTTCCATCGGTCAAAAAGTGTCGGTCGGAAACCGACCGTGAAAATTGGGCTTAAATAATTCGCAACAAATGCTAAAAGAAACTGATGTTTTTTCTAAAACTTTATCAAAATTTGAAGAAAACTAGCAAAAGAAAAATTAAGAAAAAAAAAACAAATATAAATATAAATACTAAAGAAAATATAAAAAGAAATTAAAAAAAATAAGGGCTACCTAAATAAATGTTTTTTTTTTTTGCTGTGTTCTTTCTAAGACTATTTCTAAAACTTTAACAAATTATCAACAAAATGTATGAGAAACTTCTTATATAGAATATAAAATAATAATTATTTGTTATTTCGGCTTTCGCTAATTTGTTCTTTGTAGCATTGATCCTAATTTGGTTTCCCAATTTATATATATTCCTAGTTTTGTTTTCGTATAGGTAATATTCAATCCCTTACAGTCTCTGCGATTTATGAGTTTAAACAGACAGACAGAAATAGAAGCCTGTTTATCCCTTTGGATACCGTACAAATTGAAGCAGTTCAATTTAAAGAATAGTTACTGTAGTAAAGTAGATGTAGAGCAAAGTAATCCCAGTGAGGGAGGCAATGTAGCCCAGCAAAGTGACGCCAGCCAGAGCATAGTAATAGCCACGATTGTTCTCCGCATTCTCTGCAAGAATCAAGATGAAAGATTAACTTTAAATTCATTACTCATAAGCACAGGCTCACCAATCCAGTTCTCAGCCACGGTGTGCGCAAAGTCCACAATGATGATCAGCTGGACGAGAATGAAGGCCAAGCCGCCGATGAGTCCCACCCACATCATGGCCGGACCAAAGGATCCGTCCGGTATGAAAATGGCCGCAATGGAGGCGCCAAAGCAAATCAAGAATTTCAAGGGCCAAAACTCATTCTGTATATGCGAACGGGGATCCCGGGAGCTCTTCACCCCAAGCATAATGACGGCCATGAGGGCGAAGAAGCAGGCGAGACCGAAACAGAGGCGATAGACGGCCATGTAGCCCAGGGCGTACTCGCAGTCCACCTGCAGGGAGCCGCCCGAGAAGGTGTCGATGGCCTTGGAGCTATAGGTCGACGTGGAGTTCACACAAAAGGGTAACTTCTTGAGAGTGTCCTGCAATCCGGGCGAGAGTGCGATGGCGCCCAGAACCGTGCCCACCAGCAGCATGAAGGCGTACATGAAACGGGACGAGGAGGAGTTCTTGCAGGTGGGACAGGCGGAGCAGCACATGCTGGCCGCGGTGCCCGTGCAGCAAAGCGCGCACTGCAAAAATTAAAATAATAATAAAAACAATAATTTTAGCCATTTTCTTGAACATTTTCTCGCCAAAGCTGCCAACACTAGGAATCGATTTCAAAATTATTTGTCATATGCGCAATATGTTTATACACCACTCGAATTACAGTTATTTGTTTGCAATTCATACACACCTGCGCCGCTGAACAAAGGCCCAATGCAGCGCCCATATTTTATGTATCGCTACACTTTGTTTAATTAGTTATTTTACTGAAATTCTTTCTTTGTTGCACTGACGCACTTTGTTTGTTTTAGAGACTTTGATGGCAACAAAAAAATCATCTGGCAACCCTGACTTAAAAAGGTGGCAGCCCTGGCTAAAAAAAAGGTGGCAGCCTCTGGGCCCCACTTTTCGCACTTTCAAAAGTGCGAAGTTTTTTCGCGAAAAAAAATTAACTTTTTTAATTTTGAAGCTAGAATTTTGAAAATTGTACCAGAATTTTTGTTGGATTTTTCTGGAATTTGCAGTTCTCTTACTTTTTGGATTTTTTACTAACTTCGCCACGCAAAGAGCAAATCGCACCAAACCAATTTTAGATTGAACTTAATTATTTTACAAAATTTTGGATTTTGTTGTTTTTTTTTAATTGTTTTTATTTAATTTTTAATAGATTTTGGAAAATTTTAAATTTTTATTTCAAAATTCCCGCGCGTGAGGAGCACTGTGTGAGGAGCAATGACTGTTAAGTTAACAGAGCCAAGTCGATTATTATTTAACAGCAACCCTTCTGTAATGTTGCCATGGCTGGAAAATATTGAAATGGAAATTTACCGTTCAGTTTTGTTTTGTGAGCGGTTGCGTCTGGTTGTTGCGGTACCATTTCCACTTTGCGCAAATTGTGTGGTGCATTTTTTAAAACTGTAGTGGTGGTGACTCTGCGACTGCGACTGTGACTTCGTCTCTCTCTCAGTGTTAGTGTGTTCGTGCCCCGTATCCGTGTATGTGTATGTGTGTGCGTGCATTTGAACAAGGAAAAGTGTGAAGAATCTGAAAGAAAGCGCAACTTCAAATAACAAAAAAAAAGATATAAAGAAAGAAAAAAAATTCATAAAATGGCAACCGAAGTAGCTCAAATACCCGCTGAGGAAACGCCAGCCGTTGCAGCAGCAGCGACCACAGAAAATGCTGCTGCCGAACAGGCGGAAAAACCTGCTGCCGAGCCTGTCGCTGTTGCCGCTGCCGTAGCTGAGAACGCTGCCGCTAACAACGCCCAAGACAACAACAAAGAGGATGCGAAGGCGTCGCCTGCTGCTGCCGCTGCTGCTGCCGATGGAGCAGCAGCCGATGCTAAGAAAGATGGAGGAGAAGCCGCAGCCGCTGCTGCGCCAGCTAAATCAGAAGCGCCAGCACAAAAGTTCAATGTGCACAAGACCAATTTCGAGAAGGACATTATTTATCTGTATCAGTTTTCGCGTACCCCCCTGCTGCCATCTCTCTCACCATATTGCCTGAAAGTGGAGACTTGGCTGCGTCTGGTGGGACTTAAGTATGAGGTAAATTTTCCACATAATTTTTACAAATATTCTAAATCCTTTGTTATACCTAAACATATTTAAATTTCACATTATTTCCCAATTCCCTGGCGGGTTTTTCATCATTTTTTCCCCTAGCATACAGGCATACATATGTATTTTTGCGGTAGAGATTTTTTTCTACACACACACTCATACATTAAAACCGCCATGATTGTGTGCTAAGCCTGTGACCTGCCCGCGCACCGCGCCCTATAGGTCTTCATATGCTGAAAAGGGATACATTTAGCATTGCCTTTCTTTCTATCCCGGTACACACACACACTCACACATACATATGCAGACAGACTTCCAATGCGTGCTTGCCTGTGTTGGTGTGTGTACTCGTATTTGAACCTGTAGCGAGCCAGGCGTTTTGTTGTTGCTGCTGCTGCTGGATTTTATTCCTGTCTGCTCATATGTATGTGTATATGTGTATGTGTGTGCGTCTACATAAAACAGCGTATACATAAAATTTGTGTGTGCGCCGACGCCGCTGCGCTGGCCTGGTCTGGTCTCTGCCTAGCTGCCGTTTTCGTTGTCATCGTCAACTCGCTGCTCTCTCAAGAGTTGTGCTTTATACACTTTCCCCCCCTCCTACCAACACTCCCCAACTCTGAAGTTGTGCTTCAAATTTTGCACTTGGCACTCTCGCTTGCATGCTCTTTCTCTCTCTCTCTCTCTCGCTCTGTCTCTCAATCGCAATCGGTGGGGCTCCCATTTTAATGCTTCGCTCTTTGTCTTTGTTGCTGCAGCTGCTGTCGCTGTCGCTGCAGCTCTGCTTCATTTAGTTTTTTCAGTGTCTGCCTTTGCCTTGCACAAAAATTCCAAGCCCCGTTTGTACCCGTTTTGTAATTGCTTTTAATAAAAATTTGTTGCAGTTGTTGGTTCCCCCTCAACTCTTTTCGTTTTCGTTTCCTCTTGCTGCATCCTCCCACTCTTAATACTCTTAATACTGTCGCTGAATGTTCTGGCTGAAGTCGCAGTCGCAGCGAACATCGCCGCGCCTTATCTTTAAGTAGCAGCTAGACAATTGCCTGTCACACTGTCCACTGTCCATTGACAGCGCTCCAAAAGTTTAAAGCTTTAGGCGCGAGCGCGATGCGCTTTGCATATTTTTCATATATATAATTTTCTTTATACATATACATACATATAGACTGGGTGCGGTCGCGGCACCCGCACGACGACGCAATTGTTGTTTTTAATCTTATTAATTACATTGCTTAATGAGAAAATGCCACTGTGCAGGGCAGAGAGAGAGGGTGAGATGGATAGACGAAAAGATGATTGAAAGGGAATGTTAGGAATGTTAATTGATGCTTAAGCAAATGAAAATTCCACACACACAAACTTTGATAAATGCGCCAGCAGCTTTTGCCATATGTTGCAGCTGCAACCGCTGCCGCTGCCGCTGCTTCGGCTCATTGAATTGATTTATCGCCCATTGACTGCAATTGCTGCATTTCACTCGGTTAGAGCAAAGAAAGCCAAAAAGCAATTATGATTGACAGTCCGTCAAGCCCGCAGACTGCAGACTTGAAGTATTTGTATACTTTCCATTTTGTTTCGTTTTGTGATAACAGCTTAAGACAGTGGAGAGTTCAACAAACTGATGATGATGATGGCAGGGGAAGGCCAAACAACAGACCGACCTTTGACATTTTCATTAATCACATGCGTTGTAGGGGCGCGTCCTCCTCCTCCTTCTTCTCATGTAATCGAGTTTTCTCAATCTCCCCTCCCCCCACCCTACTCGATTTGTTGTTATTATAAACGCATTGCTGCATTTTGTATACATTATCAGGCAGGCGCTCAATATGCCTTGCCCAAAATAAACAACAGCTCCTGGCCGGGTGATAAACCAAACGCATATTTTTTCACACCACAAGCGTAGCGAGCGTGTCGAAACCATTAACAGCAGCAACAACAACAACAACTTAGGCGAGGCTGCCGCCCGCATAGTTGGCATACCAAAGTGACTGCCATTTGGTAAGTGTATGTGTGCATGCATGTATATTGTGCAATTAATTCACTTTTTCAATATGCATTAGTCTACAAATAAAGCAACGCGGCGTTCCTTGTGTGTGCATAAATTTCCATTTCAATTGAATTGTGTTAAAATTGCGGCGTAAAATCAAATCAGCAAAGAAGCAGAACGACAACAAAAGCGTACAATTCTTTGATTATTCAAATTTCAAATGTTGGCGCGTCACTTTCATGCTGGCGATATTGCCAACATCAAGTATTTCACATTGACATGTCGTCGGCACGGTCTGGCAACCCTGTGCACACAAAAGGCATGCAACTGTACGTGTGAAGCGTTAGTGTGCGTGTCCATATGCATGCCGTGTGTGTGTGTGTTTGTGTACCCTTCGTGCTGCTTTCGTCACTAGCGCGGACTGCCGTCCGCAGTGATATGAGGGGAAGTGGAGTTTAGCATTTTGTTGTTTCAAATGCTAACGACAAATGCAGTCAAACGTTGAGCGCTGCTTTTGTTTTTCTCTCTTGCTCTGTTAAATATAAATATGCTCTGTTTTTTTATTGTTGCCATTGTTGTTTTTGGTTTTACTTTAATTAATAGCCGCATATTTGCGTTAAAACAAAGGCTGGGCATACATATGAAATATGCAATAACAGTGCAACCGGCTGCGACAGTCACTGCCTTTGTTGTTGCTCACTCACTCGCGCTCGCTCGCTCACAGTCTTCGTTGCTAAAACTCCGCTCTTTGCTTTTGACAGGGTGTGGATTTCCACTCACACACTCTCACTTGCACGCAGACGCTGCATAATTGCATGGCGTGTTGACTGCTGCTGCTGATGTTGTTGTTGTTGTTGCTCGTTCTTGTTCCTGTTCTTGTTCTTCTTTGTCGTGTCTTTAACATGCATTCAATTGTTGCCAATGCAAAAACTCTACACTGCACCAAAATTGAGCCCCGTCGCCGCTTAATTGGCATAATGATTTAATAAAAAATAAACATTTGCATTGTACAGCGACAATGCGTCGCCGGCTTCGCTGCCGCTGTCGCTGCCCTCTGCTGCCACACTCTTGGTCTTTCCCACTCCCCCACTCCCTGTCGTTGGCTTTGCCTCTGTTTTGTCGGCGACAGTTATGCGTTGGAGTAAAGCTTCTTCCATTTTGAAGCAGCCTTTTTGTGGATCATTGGAATTAAATGTGGCGACGGCGACGACGAAAACGACTCCACCCTTTTCAGCCTGGGCAGAGACGATGCTGCTGCTGCTGCTGGAAAGCATAATCTCTCTCATTCTCGCTCCCTCTGGCTCTCTCTCTGCTTATGCTTCTTTTACTGTATCTCTTTGGGTGTGCGTGTGCGTGTTTGCAACCACACCCTGCCTGTTTGTTGCCCTCCGCGCTAAAGCATAAAATATGCGACGCCCCGATATAACTGTTTGCTTTTGTTGTGGACAATTTCTAATTAGAAATTATATGCATACAACAAAAAATATACCGGACATAACTGTCACTTTTTTTGTAACGGCTAACGGCGCATACATATCCATATCCCATGTATGTACGTGTGCATGTACACACTGGAACGTCTGGCAACTTTGACTGACAGCCAGGCGGCAGCGGCAACGGCACTGGAATATGCCAAATTCAAATAGCGGCAATTGGAAGTTTTCCTCTTGTGTGCGTTCGTGTGTGTAATTTTACAAGCACTGTGCGCATGTATGTGTGTGTGAGTGAGTGAACACATAGTGGGGGTAGTTGGGTGTTGGTTTTGCTTTTTCGGTACAGCTTTTTGTAGTGGTTGGTTTTGGCAGCAGAAGCAGCAGCAGCAGCATCTCTTCGCTGCTTTGGCATACATACATAAGTATGTATGTATGTGTGTGTATGTATGTACATAGGCCTATGTATGTCATGAGCGACATCTAGCGGCCCATCCACAAACGCAGCCTTTCGATTCGCGTGGGAGCAGATTGAACTACATTACAAGCACATTAGTCATGTACAAACACACACACATACAGACACTCAGACTCATATTGGAATGCGCGACGATATGCGGATAACTCATTGGGGAGGTGGGGTTATCAACAGAAATGCGCCTCACCCACCCATTACTCATCCCAGGCTTAATCAACTTACTCATTGCTTGTTTTTGTGCATTTTTGCTGATTAATGTTTTTTTTTACAGAATGTCGATCATAAGATGCGCTTCCGTTCCAAGAAGGGTCAACTGCCTTTCATTGAGCTGAATGGCGAGGAGATTGCCGATTCGGCCATCATCATTAAGGAGCTGTCGGCCAAGTATGAGAAGAATCTGGATGCGGCTCTGACTGCCGAGCAGCGCAATGTGTCGTATGCGACAATTGCCATGTTGGAGAACCATTTGATCTGGATCATCTTCTATTGGCGCGCCAAGTATCCCGATAATGTGCTCAAGGGATACAAAGTGAATTTGCAGCATGCGTTGGGATTGCGTTTGCCCAACTCCATTTTGAATTTCTTCTTTAAGATAACATTCGGTCGCAAGGTAATTTGAAATCGATATGTCGCACAATCGATAAGTAGTTGATATCGAGAAATCAGTAGTTGAAATCTATCTAAAAAAGTAAATACTATTTCCATTGAAACTCCGACATCGGCACTTTAACTTTTGTTTATTGGAAATTGGAGTCGTCTTTTCCGGCTGCTCCGTTTCTAATGGTTCTGTTGGCATTTCTGGGCGTAGTGTAAATAAATAAACAATTGGAAGAAACAGAAGGCGAAATATTGGAATCGTTGGCATATTATGTTGCACCTTCCAGAAATGGTTCCAGACCCATCGACAACAGTTACATAAACATTTGCCGTAAATATCAAAAATTGAGCATAAACAATAACGGTGCCTTTTGCGCCTTTATTGTTTATGCTCAGCGTCAATTGCGACAAATACGTAGATTTTTCTCTCTTTTTCTCACTCACTACCTTTCTCATATAACCCACAATTGAAATAATACACAAATATACCCTATAAAACAACAACAACAATAGAAGTACAATAAGTTTGAGCTGGAAGAACATCGATTAGTCGGTATCGATAAATTCGATTGCTTTCAATGGAAAAAACATTTTAATCGAGTTTAATTATAGAATTACAGAAAATATTAAAAATTAGATACAAAAAAAATTAGAAAATATGGAGACATGAAGAAATTGAAATTTAAAAAGTATTTGAAATTAGAAAATATTTATTTAGTTACTTGCTTAAATTAAAAGTCGATTTTTATTAAATTTTCTAAGCTCCCCACTATTTTTGGTTTTAAAACGTACTCAAAAAATGCATCAAAATTAGAATAAAATTAAAAATATAATTTTTATTTAATATCTTTTCTAAACAATCGATTGTACATTGATGTTTTTCCAACTCTTAGAAACAACAAAATATTTAAAAAAAAAAAACCAAAAACAACAATCCATCATTATCACTAACTCTTGCATGGTGTTTTTTCTCTTTTTTTTCATTTTTTATATATTTTTATGTTAATTTCGATGGTTTCTCCTCCAACTACCACCTAACTGTACGTGTGTTAATGTATGTGTAACAACTCCCCCCACCCACCACAAAAATAACCTCGTCCCACGTTGTGCATCCCTGGCATTTTGCATTTTGCCCTTAACCAAAACCAAAACCAAATCAATTGTTGCAAAAACAACAATTTGCACCCAAATACACAAAATATTCAACACAAAAAGTGGTTCCAGGGTACGAAAAAGCTCAAGGCGCATGGCATCGGTGTCCATAGCGCCGAGGAGATTGAGGAGTTTGGCAAGAACGATCTGAAGGTGCTCAGCGAGATGTTGGACTGCAAGCCGTTCTTCTTTGGCGATGAGCCGACCACCTTGGATGTGGTCGCATTTGCGGTGCTGTCGCAGCTGCATTATCTGTCCAAGGATATTGCGTATCCGTTGCGCGATTATATGACCGAGAAGTGCCCCAATTTGATTGGACACGTCTCGCGCATGAAGGACAAGTGCTTCCCCGACTGGGATGAGATCTGCACAAAGCTGGATCTGAATGCGCACATTCCCAAGCCAGAGTGAGTTGCTCATATCTAGATTATAGCTATAAAATGGCTAACTAATTATTCTCTTCTTATTCGTTTCAGGCCTGAGACCAAGGAGGGCAAGGAGGGCGGCGAGCAGGAGAAATCAAATGAGCAGGAGGGCACCGAGGGTGACAAAATCGAGAAGGAGTTGGAGAAGGACAAGGTAAACTATAAATAGAAACGAAACATAAATAGAAACTCATTACAACTCTCTCGCTCTCTCTCCCACAGTCAAACGAGAAGGAGTCGACCGAGGAGAACAAGGAGAAGGAGGAAACAAAGTAAAGCGCCGTTAGTTATATATGAATATCTATATATATATATATGAAAAGGAGACGGAAGATTGAATGGAAAAAGAACAACAACAACAACACCCCACATATATACATAGTACGATACTAATACTATATCTATAGTATATATATATACATACTTATATATAATAACAATTCGAAAGGCAGAAGAATCATTTAAAGCATAGGACAACTGTAAAGCAAACAGGCAGATCAAGAAAACAAAAAACAAAAACGTAAAAGAAACACAAAAAAAGAAGAAAAAGAAAAAGAACGATCCACTCAAAATGAAAAACAAAACAAAAACAAAAAACGTATATACAATAACGTAACGTAAAAACTTTGGACATCTTTTTTTATATATATACAAAGTAAAAACCAAGACGAGGAGATGAAGAAACAAACAAAAAAAAAATTGATAAGAAAATCTCAAAAAAAAAAAACAAAGTAAAAACATTTAGTATAAAATTATAAAAGTTTATACGTATAAGAGAAAAGGATGACGACGAAGGAGAAACAAAAAAGAATTATAAAAATTAGTTAAAGAACTCGAATGAAAAGTAAATCAAAGTGAGAGAAAGAGATGAGCAAAAGAAAGGGTGAGAAAAAGGTGTAGAACAGCATACAATACGCATTAACCATTAGTTTTCATTAAAGCGATCTATATAATACACACTCATACACTCACACACACTCACTCGACGACACTCACACAGCCATGTATACACAAACACACATACACATTCACAGTCACTCACATAAATACACAGACAGCAACAATTGCAACTCGATGGTATTGTTTACTCTTCCAAAATTTATTAAGCTTAAAGTAAAAAACAAAAACAAAAAGGATGTGCAGCGAAAAAGTATAATTATATATATATACATATATATATATGATATGATTATGATATGTAGGTGATGAGGAGAAAAGAAAAGTTGATAGAAGGATAAAAAAAGGGGCCGCTGCTGATAATTAAGTTTATTTTTTATATTATATATGATTGCAAATAGTAATTTTTTATTCATGTGTGCAAATAATTAAATAAAAATATTGAAAATCTATTACTTATAATTATATATATATACATTATATACATTATGCCCCCCTCCCCTTATCATAAAGATGTGTATAAAAACAAACATGAAAAATTGTTTATTATTGTTTTTCGTGATTTCTCATGATTTCCCAGCTTGTTGCTTTATATGTTTTTTCAAAAACAAATTCGAACCAAAAAAAAAACAACAACAAAATACTCGGCATAAAGTAAATTAAATAAATTTAAACTATAATTTTTGGTATACAAAAAAAAAACAAAATCTAAAATAGGCGCTTTTGATTTTATGTCTCGTCTTTTCTTTTATGTTTTTTTTTATACAAATAAAAGTTAATTTTAATTATGCAAATATTATATAAAAAAAATTAAACATAATTTCTATTGTAATTAACGCTGCGAATAACAAGAAAAACGAACATCAAACTTAGTAGACGAATCTGAGATGAAAAGAGAAGAGAAGAAGAAAAAGAATCATAAAACAAACTGACACAAAAAAAACTCATGCAAATATTTGGAGATTTCGATATCTCCTTTTTTCGATTTCGGTTTTTCGCTGTTCCATCAACTGCACTTTCAATTCTACTCCCATTCTACACCCGCCAACGCCGCGAGCAAAAGATACAAAATCAAAGAGAAGAACAGAAAAAAAAACAAATTTTTAATAGGGTAAAAACAAATGAAAAACACGGAAAACTAAAAGAAACCAACCGAAACAACAACAAATCGCCAAATGCGGCGTGCAATGAGGCGATAAAACAAAGAGAGAACAAATTAGGAGACAGAAAGCGAGGGAGAGAGAAGTAGAAGAACAAGCTGAAGAAATGGCAAGAGTATGAGCGAGAGAGAATCTCTCCAATCTCCAAAACGATACGATTTGTAGACTATGCAAGTATTTTTATGTATTAAAGGTTATGTTGTAAGTTTTTATCACAATATTTGTATTGTAGCTGCTCAGTGTTTTATATGATTATATAAAATGGATAAAACCGCAAAAGAAAAAAAACATAAAACAAAAACCAACCGGACAGACAAAAAATTATTGTATTACATACATCTTATATATAATAAATATGCTTCTTAATAAAAAAAAACTAAAAAAAAAAAGCAAATACAACTTATTTATGACGGAGGATTTACAGAAGACAGAAGACAAGACGATAACCTAAGCTGGGGTGGCTTACATCCAAGCGAAATAGAAGAAATGAAACCAACAACAACAACAACAAATGGAATATGGAACTGGAACTCAAATAAAGCAGAAAAGGAAAAATTAATTATGATACTTGAGTTATCTTTGACGTATAGTTCTGATAACTTGCCTCGAGTTGTGCACAGGCTTCCTACTAATGCTTAGAATAATTAAATTATCTTTTTGCAAGAGTTTCGCGATAACCAAAAGCGACACCAGGAACAGCAACAACAGCAACAACAACACCAAACGCAGTCCCAGTGACAGCTCAAGTTCACCACAGATAGCACAACGGTATGTCTACCCTGTAAAATCAAGGGTGCTTGCAAAATGCATGCGAGACGCAGCATAGTCTTCAAATTTCTGATCTGTGTGAACTGAGGAACTGTCGAAATTTCTATAACTTAATTTTTGCGGAAGCGATTTTAGTTCAATAAAAATCGATATTTTATGGCAAAAAATTTTTTTAACGAAATTAATAAAAATTTAATAAATTGCTAAAAAAACACTTTTTGTATGAAAAGGAGGATTAAGGGTTTAAAATAGTAAGTTTAAGCTTTTTTCAAAAAATCATAAAAAATACTAGGGAAAAGATTTTTGAAAAAAAAAGTTGAGAAGTAGACTTTTACAAAAATTCTAATCTTTCCATGGGTACTTATTTTTTTTAATTTAATTATAAATTTAGTGCAGAACAAATTCTAAACCAAGCCAAAATCGAAATAATATTTTGATTAGAAATCAAATCAGTTTTGACAAAGTTATGAAGTTTCGCAGTTGATCTGAATTTTGAGCTAGAAAATTTATAAGTCAAAATTTTGGATAATTTTAACATGATTTTTTACAAAAAACAGAAATGTCTCAGAATCAAACTTAAACTTTTTATACTAATTTTAACTTAAAGGAATGGAGAAAGCATTAAAACTGGAGATTTGAAATTTGGAATTTTCGAAAAAGCAACGCATAAGAATCGATATTTTGAGTCACAAAATTATACTATAGAAATTCTTTATAATTCATTATATTCTTGTTTTAATCAAATTTGAATAAAAATGTAAAATAAAATGAAATTTCGCTTAAAAATCGGATAAAATTTGACTAACAATTTAAAATAAAATGAAATTTCGCTTTGAGATCGGATCAGTTCTTGGAGAGCTATGAGATTTCGAAGTTGTATTTTGTACTCACAATTTCTTTTAAATTTTTTACGAGCCAGGGTATCTTCTAGTCGCACACTGCCAACTTCAGCACACTTGCCTGTCATTGTTTGGTTTGGAAGTCCCACTGATCGAGCTAGATAAATCGAATCATAAACTGTTTTATCATGATAATGGCCACTGACCATAGACGCCAATAGATTAGTCACACCGATTAGTCAGAGAACATGGTACCCAATAAATTAAAACAAATTCGTAAAATTATAAAAAAAAAATAAAATTGAAAGATAGCAAAATATAGAGGGGGTTGCAATTTACAATAGAGAGAGAATCCCTTGGATTCAACCCAGAAATGCCAATCAAATTGACATTCAATTCCAATTCTGACCCCATAGACATGCCGTCGATGCCGTTGGCGATAATCGATATTTGACCTAGGCCAATATAGAAATGACTATTCAAAGAGAGTGACTTTTATACAGCCCCCAATCTATTTACTGCCTCCCTCCTTAGATAATCGACGACTAATTTGATGTCTGACTAAATGTTTGTGCTCAATTTGAAGCACATTTTCATAGCCATCATAGCGATTCATCAAATGGCGCCCTTCCTTTCCCCCCCATAATCAATGCAAACACGTCAAAAGAATTGCGAGTGGTATTTTTTGCCTGCACCACCCAAAGCCACCCAATGGAGTCAAGCTACCCGCTTGCTGGTTGTCAACGGCGTTGGACTGTGACATTTGGCAATTTATTGAAGACGAGTTCCAATCAGAGCAAATCATGCGAACCTCCCGAGGCACGTCTAATGGCAAATATGGCAAACGGAATTTATGGCCGCGTGCTGGGGCCATAAAAAAATAAAAGGTAAGTGTGATATCGGCCAGATCCGTACCGCTTTCTCCCTTTCTCTCCCTCTGCCTCTCTTGACTTGCCCAAACTGTTGGAAAGGACAACGGTGCAGTAAGCCGGACTGTAAGAGACCCTGTACTTTATTCTATAAAAAATGGATGATAAACAAAGAATGCATAAATATATGTTCAAATTTTCAGGGAAGATTTGGCATACACTGAGAAAAGTTCTCTACTAAGAAAGTTCTTCTTACAGTTTTTATTTTTAAGATATCATTAAAAAAATACTAAATATATAAAAATTTTTGGTGTTTTCAGAATGTCTCGCTGCATATTTAAGTGTCTTAAAATTTAGATTTTGTTCACTAAACTTTTAATTTTCGCCTTTAAGAAACTGAAGATATACGTTTATTTCTAAAAACGAGGTCGTATCAAACATCTAAACCAAACTTGATAAATATTATGAAGCCTACATACCAAGTTCAGTGTCTCTAGCTCTTATAGTCACTGAGATCTTGATTTCTACAGACGATGGAACTGATAGGCTAATGGAAATTGCTTTAACGACTTCTCTGTTGAAGCTGACGAAGAATATAAATATTTTCTCAAGGCGGTCTTCTCCCTTTAACTACACTTTTCGCTCAAAAAACTAATAGACCCTTTGTAATTTGTAAGTACAGGGTCTAAAAACCCCAGCGTAACGTAACGAGCTCTGAATGCTTTTGTCCTTTGTGGTGAGCAATGGCGTGCACATTGCATGGCTTCACTGTGGTAGGGAGGGGTAGAGAGAGGAGGCAGGAAAGAGTAGGGAATGGGTAGGGAAAGGAGAGGTAAGGACTGCACCATGAGAGATAGATAAGTATTGCATGGAGCTGGCAGTCGATGTCGATTCGCTCACACACAGCATTGAATTGGTGTTAAGCACGAACTGAGAATGAAAAACAGAAATGGAAATGAAAAATGCAAATGAAAATCAGCAGTTGTCATTGGATTGCGACTCACAGACTGCGATTGACGCTAGACGGGAGCAGACACAGAGCAGCAGACAGCAGGAGCAACAGCTGCTCCTACAATCATGTCGAATCAATTGTTTTTTCTCAGTTTGGCGGACATATTTTCCGTTTATCCGGCCATCTTCAAGGAGCGAAGTGAACAGCTCAGGAAAACCAAACAAATCTATTTGCCCAGCGATGAGCAATGGCAGGATAAAATGTACTATATGCTGCTCGAGATTCAGCGACAGGTCAACGAAGCCTCCGATGGGAATATATCTTTGAAAGACATCGATAAACGGGATAAGCCCGTCTTTGATCCCGAACGCATCACCAAAATCATCTCGCCGGGTGTTAGTCCCAATGGCCGAAGGAGTCGTGTGCTCAAGTATTGTCATGCCACCACAGTGAGGATTCGATTGAAGGCCAGTGCGCGCTGGAATCTGCCCACCATTGCCAATGCCGCCAAACTGTTGAGGAAACCGCCGATGCCTGTGATCTTTCAGAACGAACATGAGATGAGATTGGCCTACTCGCTGATCTATGATGTTTTCCGATGTGTGTAAATCGAACAAGAAACCAAATTTCGCTCGGAGCTAACCTCACTTTTCTTATAGACAAAACAGTGTTGTGCAACGCGCTGTCGGATATTGGCTTCTTTGAGCGGGAAGAGCATCAAAAGGTGAGTTTTTTTTAGAACTGTGAGAACGGGATTAAATACGACACAATTCTAAGATTAAAAATTAAGATAATAAAAGAAGGATGAAAAAACGAATGCTTTGATTAAAATATGGAAATTGAAAAAAGTGCTTGATTCTACTTTTAATAATTTTCGATTTCCTTAATTTTTTTGTTTCCAATTTACAATTTAAGCTTTTCTTACTTGAGTTTTTCTAACTTTTGATTCAAAATTTTGGTATTTTTAGTATTTTTCAGTATTCATTGATGAATTTCTAATCTGCTTATCTCCTGTTTATTTTTTACCTCCTTCTCCCTCAGTACATCAAGGATGAACAGCGCATTTGGTTGATGCTCTTTGAGCTCTACGATCGACACTTCCGCAATCGCAACTCGGAGCTGCACGAGCAGCAGGCTCAGCTCTACAAGGATGCTGAGGTGACAGGCAAGTCGAATCCTTTTTTAAATCCTACACTCCCTTTAAACTCCTCCTCCATCTCGTTTAGAACTGGCTGAGGTGCTTTGGCGTCATCGCATTCGCCTGGCCGCCTCCATTTCCCGCATGCGCATCGGCGTGGGCGCACTGCGTCTCTCCCAGCTGCTGCCCATTCACCTGCAGAACGAGAAAGTGGCCATTGCCGCCGCCAATCCCGTCGTAACGGGCTGGATAAATCCCTTCCTGGTGCGGTAAGTTAACCAAAGACTTCTCTTTTTCAGAATTCTGACAGAGTTCAAATTTAGGAGCAAGGTTGAGGCGGATAAGATTCTTATGGAAATGGGCTACACGGTCCACGGTCCGGATGATGAGCAGCCGTTGCTGGAGCAGCACTGCAAGTGGGACAACATCTGTCCGCTGGTCATCTCGGTGATACCCAAGGATCGCAGCGAGTTTACCAAGTCGGTGCTGATGACCAAGCATCTTTTCATAATGCAGGTGAGAAAGGGTGAGGGGGAAGAGGGAAGAAAGGGTAATTGAAGAAAAAAAGAAGAAAAAAGAAAGGTAGCAAGGAAAGAAGAGGGAAAGAAAGGGATAGGAAATGAATGGAGTGGAGTGGAATGGAATAGAGTGGAATGGAATGGAAAGGAACGAAAATGAAGAAGAATAAGGCATAGAAAAGAAAAGGAATATGAAAGAAATAATGAAAGGTGGGAACGAAAAAGGATAGGAAAAAATTAAAAGAAATAGATAAAAGGAAGCAGTAAAGAATGAAAAGAACGAAGATAAAATTAAAATTAAAGGAAGCAAAAAGAAGGAGACAGGCAAAGAACGGTAAAAACACTATAGCTGGAAATTCGAAGAATGGAAAGTGATTGAAAGGGATGGGATATAAGAGGAATAAGGAGGAAAGGAAGTGAAAAGGAACGTACATGAATGAACTGGAAAGAAGGACAGGAAGAAAAAGATATAAGGAAAAAGAAAAGAAAAAGGGAAAGCAAGGAAAAAACAGGAAAGAAAAGAACATAAATGGGTAAGCGGAAATGGAATAAACAAGGATGGGAGGGATAACAAGAGCGGCTAGGAAATAAGAGAAAGAGAATAAAGCGCTAATCCCAATCCCAAATGCTTTCAGGATAAAAACTTCTCCTACGGACCAGCTATAATGTCCAAGCTCATGGACTACTTTCAGTTGTATGGTAAGCTACCCCTTGATGGCAACCCCTTACCGCTACCTTTTATCAATTTCTTTTAATTTTTTACTTTCCTTTTCGTTACCACCTTTCGCCATTTCTTTCTTTTCCTTTCCTTTCCTATGCCTTCTTTTCCTTCATTTCTTTTCCTTAATTTTCTTATCTTTCCTTTCCCTTCTATTCCATTCCATTCCACTCCATTCCATTCATTTCCTATCCTTTTCTTGCTCTCTCTCTCCTCAACATCAGGTGACATTCTGCAAACCCACATAGATTCCCCCCGATCCACAGCTTATTTGGCCGCGCTTTTCTACTCCGTCAACCGCGTCAACAATTTCTATGTCTACGGCGCTGGAGCTAATCTCAAGGACTATCGTCGCTATATGGAGTCCATAGGCGTAAGACCTGAAGGTACTTCTCTCTAAATATCTACCAATTCCACTCTTATACTCAGGTCAACAATATACGACTTTTCGGAGACGCCTTCACCTCGTTTCCCATGGAATCGAATCGTTTTCGCACTGTCGTAGGCGTTTTTGCCACGCCCCCGAACTCGTTTAGCGCCATTTCGGATCCGATTGATTTGATTTGCTCGCGGGGTGGAGATCTGAGCATGCTGGAGGTGCTCACGGAGTCGGAGGTCAGTGACGAGGGCAAGCAGCGAGTGGGCTGCATTCTGGAGGAGCAGCTGCTCACGCTGACCATGTCCATGTCCCGGCCGCAGATCCAATTCGTGCTCTACCAGACGCACTCGATTGTGAACACAGAGAACGAGGATATGGTGCAGCATGTGCTCCAGGTGATCAACAAGCTGGCGCTGGAGAAGCACAGGCAGGCCTACAGGGAAGTCAAGCGACTGGAGGCCATTGCCGAGGCCGAGGCAGCCAACATTCCGGCTGCCGCCATGTCCAAGGAATCGCCACGCAAGAAGGAGAAACCCTCCGCCGAGGACAAGCGCAAATCGCAGCCAGGAGAGCCGGGTGAACCCGCTGTGCCTGTCGTGCCATTGCCTCGCGTCGATAGCATCGATCTGATCTGCACGCCGGACATTGATGAGTTCGTGCAGGACACTGTGCCGGATATCTGCATCAACCAGGACAACTGCATCAAGCACCAGACGACGGGCAGCTTCCTCTCCCTCATCCGCAGAAAGTCGCTGACCCAGCTCAACGAGAAGTACCTCATCAGCATGGCCGAGCGTCGTGGTCTGTTCGGGAAACCCGATCGCGACAAGTCCAAGTCGAAGGCCGTGAAGCTGCAGGAGATTAACGAGCCGCCGCCGCCGGATGCGACCTACGACAACAGCTCGGCGACGTCGAGGGCCGCCGGACAGCAGGCGGTGAGTACTACACATACAAGTACAGTGAAGCTTCGCTATGGTGTAAATAGAAAAGTTGAACTCCGACTAAAGTTTGTTTCGTGGATCATATAGCTAGAGCTGGGTGTATTCTTTAGGTACAGTAATAATTTCTCAAGTACAGTGAAGCCTCGCTATGGTGTAAATGATTAAGATGAACTGCACCTCATAATTGTTTTGTGGCATTTACAGCTATAGCTGAGTGTATTATTTGACTACAGTAAACATTTTTCAAGTACAGTGAAGCTTCGATATGACGTACATAAATGATAAAAATGAGCTGCTAATGAATTTTGTTTTAAGAATCTCTGGTAAGAGTTGAAAGTGTTATTTATCTAAAGTGAAGACTTTGTAACTACAGTGAAACTTGGCTATGGTGACATCGAACAAACAAGTCTCGAAATTCACTTAGTTTATGAAATCTACAGAGAGCGTTGAATCTGTTATTAAACTTCAGTAAAATTCTCTTAACTACAGTGAAGCATGGCTATGATGAATACTAAATTAAAGTGTATTGAATCTACGGAGAGCATTCAAAGTGTAATCTAACTAAGGTTTGATTGCAGTATCAAATAGATTGTAGAAATTATGAAGAGTGTAGACTCTGTTAACTAATTGCAGTGGAGTTTTCGTTAACTACAGTAAGGCTTAGCTATGGTGTAAGTTAACGGGGCAACTTGAGCTAAAATATAGAATATGATAAGGCATCGATCGCTACGATGTAATCTAGATTCTAGTTTCTATAAAAAGTCTTGAGTCTCTCATACAACTACAGTGAAGCTTTGCTTTGTTTTTGAATCAAAGTTGGTAGATTCTATGATTATTATGCCTATATCTAGACCTAAATTATAGATTCTTTGGATATTTCAAGTGTTGTTTTTAGCTATAAAAGTAGTACAGTACAAATTCGCTATGAGAGATGAATGAGATAAGTTTGCAACTAGATACAGTTGAACTTCCCTAACTCAAATCACCATTATCAAAAGAAAAAGTTCGAGCTATGGAGATATTCGACTTTTAGAGTTATTTTTCTTAAGATTACAAATTTTACTGCCACTCATTTTGTTCGAGTTAGAGAGTGATTCGAGTTATAGAAGTTCGAGTTATGGAAGTTCAACTGTAGTTTGTTAAGAAATTTTGTTGCCCAACTACAGTAGAGCCTCGCTAAAGAGAAATAAGTAAAAAGGTCAAAACTTTTTAGCGAGTTGCCACTGTATCCCATTTCTATGACCTAGACTTATAGACTCCATCAGGGTGTTAGACTTTACACTTTATTTTTTGTAAACAACAACAAATTTCAGTAGAGGATTAGAGTGGTTTGGGGAGAAGGGGATAAGGAGGGATGGGTAGGGGTTCAATATACAATATATATACACATTTAAGACTTATGATCTAATAATTAACATGCGCCATGGCGGGTTCAGTGTCGGGAGTGCAATCATCATCATCATCAACAGCATCAACAGCATCATTTAACTGCAGCAACAACATCATCATAATCATGACTATTAGAGAGGGGGAAGAGGACAGGTGGGAAGGGGAGCGGAGGGAGGGGGATTGGATAATTAGCATGAGGCATGCAATGGCAAATGGGCAAATTGCACTCACACTATGACCAACGACGGCTTAGTCAGAGTTTAATAACAATAACAGACAAATGAAGAGCAGAGATTAGGTCACTTTTGGGTAAGGGATTAGCTCATAACTGGGCCCAAATGACTAAGCCCACAAAGAACTTCCGTTTACATCCGTTTACTTGCGCCAACTGCTGCCGCTGTTGCCCTTCAATTGTTGTCCCTTTGTGGCCGCATCCTTGCCAGCTTTGTTCTTGTCCAGCTTGCCGGCGGAGGAGTAGCTGTTGAACGAGGAGTTGTTGCTCGAACCGTTGTAACTGAAGCTGGACTTGAAGCTGGGATTGCCCACGTTGCTCTTGAACATGGGATTCGTTTTGCCAGCGCCCACAGCGGGAGCGGCCTGATTATAATAGCTCTTCTGGCCATTATTATTATTGGCCAATTGTGCCTTCTCGGACATTTGTCGATTGTAGGCAAATCCCGTGCTGGCCAAACCCACCGAGGCAATGCCCAATCCCATGCCGACGCCAGAGCCAACGGTGCCAACGCCCACAGTGCCCATGCCGACGCCGCCCATGCCCAATCCTCCCATGCCGACGCCAAAGGTCTGTTTATGGCTCGTACTGAAGGTGGCGCCCTGTTCCCCGCCCAGTGGCCCGCTCTGTGTGTAGAACTGTTGTTGCACCTCCACAATATAGCGATAGGCCTCCTCCATGCTCTTGGGATTCCTGCGCAGGATCATCGAATGCGTTGGCTCCGGCAAATGATCTCGGAACACTTGCAGCGTTATCCTCTCGATGTCCTCCAGTGCATACAACGTATCATTGTGGGTCAACTTGCGATTCAACAGACGTTGCTTCAATTTGGCCATTTTCTGATAATACAACTCAATATTGGAGTCCAACACAGCGCTCCGGATCTTGTGGATCAAGGCATAGCTGGACTCCCGCTCCGCAAAGCTGTGCAACAGTTGCTCCTTCAGCTTGTGCCAGGACTCCACGCGGAGCAGGGCACTTCCATTGCCCGCCACATGTCCATTGCCCGCCGGAGCACTCAGCTGACGGGTGAAGACCGCATCCCTCGCCCGATCCGTGCACTTGTTCTTAATGTGTCCGATCAGCTGGGCCTTGTAGTAATCGTCGAAACTGTTGATCGCCGGCATCAGAGCTTCGATTTTGTGCAGAAATTGTGGCAGCTTGCCGGGATCCCCATCAAAGTTCTCCACCAGCTTGAGGCGACTCAGCACCTGATTGTATTTGTTCACAAACTCGGGATCCATTTCAAATTTTATTTCAGTTTGGGTCAAAAAATTCACTTTCAAATGATTTTTTTATGTTCGATTCTTACAAAATGTATAAATTAACATTCATTAACATGAATTTTGTACGAAGAACTACACGGCGAATGGACAGAGAACGATCCGCAATCTAGTCGAATAAAATACAATCCGTAAACTCACGATCCGTACCGAGCGAATGTGAAATTCGAATTGACACGACAAAAATACAAATTGTAAAACAGAACGGAATCGGGTTCGTTGGATGTTCGTCGGATTCAGTTCGGTTCGGTTCGGTTGGTTGGATTGCAATCGTAGAACCCGCGCACCACAGCACCACCATACACCACCACCACATTGTGGTGCTTGTGGGAGTTGTTTTGCTTTATTGTTTACCCACTCGCTGAATCACAACCACGACGAGCGACGACGGCGACGACGATCGCAGATATTCCATCGCTGACAGATAGAGATAGTAACAGTCCAGCAAACACACACACGCACACACAACACAAATCGAAGCATTGGATTTGCCCATTTCCATACCAAATATTCAAAGATTGGATTTTAGTAGAAATAAACATCTGTGATCTTAAAGCCTATGTTCAAAAAGAACTCAAAAACTTAATATTTAGTATTTATTTTGGAAAATTCACTGAGATTTGGGTCAAAAAATCAATTTAGTAACTTTAATTTATCTGATAAATAAAAAAACTAGTAATAAACACTAATTTTACATTATATTTTCCAAAAAAAACTCAAAAGCCAAGTTTAAAATAACTCTAAATGTTTGGTTTTAGAGTTTTAGTATTTTTTTTTCTTTTTTTTTTGGAAAAGTCATTAAAATTTGAGTCAATTAAACCGTATAAATCAATTTACTTAAATAAACATCATTGATCTTAAAGCCTATGTTCAAAAAGAACTCAAAAAGTTGAATTTTAGTATTTATTTTGGAAAATTCACTGAGATTTGGATCAAAAATCAATTTAGAAAATTTAATTTATCTGGTAAATTCAAAAACTAGTAATAAACACTAATTTTGCAGTATATTTTCCAAAAAAAACTCAAAAGCCAAGTTTAAAATAACTCCAAATTTTTGATTTTAGAGAATTAGTATTTTTTTTTCTTTTTTTTTTGGAAAAGTCATTAAAATTTGAGTCAATTAAACTCTATAAATCAATTTACTTAAATAAACATCTTTGATCTTAAAGCCTATGTATAAAAATAACACAAAAAGTTGAATTTTAGTATTTTTTTTGGAAAATTCACTGAGATTTGAGTAAATTAATTTTAATTTATCTGATAAATTAAAAACTAGTAATAAACTTTTGTATATGAGTATTTTTTTTTTGAAAAGGTATTGAGATTTGAGTCAATTGGACTCTATAAATCAATTTACTTACTTTAATTTATCTGGTTAATCAAAAAGCTGGTAATAAACTTCACTTATCTTACAGTCTATTTTTTTCAAAAAACTCAAAAAATATGTTTAAAATAGCTCAAAATGTTTGATTTTAATATATATTTTTTTTTTTTTTTTCAAAAGTCATTGAGGTTTGAGTTAATTCAACTCTTTAAATCAATTAACTTTAATTTATCTTCAATTATCTTACAGTCTATTTTCCAAAAAGCTCAAAAATATGTCCAAAAAAAATCAAAATGTTTAATTTCAGTATATTAGTAAATTAGTTAATTAAACTCTATAAAACAATTAACTTACTTTAATTTTTCTGATAAATTACGATACTAGCAATAAACTTAACTTATTTTAAAGTATATGTTCCAAAAGCTCCAAAACTTTCATTAAAATATTGGTTTTATTTTTTACTTACGTTCTCTTTAAAAGTCTTTGAGGTTTGGGTCAATTGAACTCTATCAATCAAATCACTTAAACAATCAAAAGTCAGAAACGCTTCGCACAATCAAATAAATTGTTATTTAATTTGATCTGAAAAAAAGTTTTTTATTTGAAATATTGTTTTCTACTCTCAAAAATATGACAAACAACAATTTTGTTGAGCTGTTTCTTTACTTTATTTTTATGTACATTAATTTATTAAAAATATTCTATTAATTTGTATGGCATAAATAAGCGAAAGTCTGGAATGCCCTTTGTTGTTGATGGGAAAATTCCAATATGTATTCCATTCAATTCATCAAATGCTAACGAGCTTTCAACATGGAAAGACTTCGACTCACTTTCAATTTCAATTAAATTCAATACTTTCTGCTTGTTAACTGGTTTTCTAATTAATGTTCTGAAAAGCGAGGTTTCTTCTTTAAAGTTTAGAATTGTTTTTTATGAATTGTTTTAAAAATATCATAATTTTCTTTTTTATTTTTTTTTTAATTTTATGATAAAATTTATCGATTAATCAACTGGTTTTATGAATTTGTATATTTCTTTTTAGGAGTTTAACAATAATTGATTTTTTTAAAGTTTTTTTTACAAATTTTTAATTCTTAAAATTGTTTAAGAATATAATTTCTTAACAATTTTCTAAGAATAGTGTAACTTTAGCCAATAAACATTCTTAAATTTCTCGGATACATCGATTTATTCTAGAGACGAAATTTTTCTGCTTGCTCTTATCGTTTTTTGTGAGGTTTATTCCAAATTCTGAATGTATTCAAAAATGTTCAGACAATTTTAGTGTTCCAATGAATTTTTCTTCCTTTTTTTTTAAATTTCAGCTAGTTTTATTAAACTCTAATTCGTTTTTTTTTTAGAGATTGACCGAAAACTACTTGGTTTTGAGATAATCTATCTTCATTCAAATTTATGACTTTATTTGATATATTTCTTGAGTGTCTCCCTTTTTAGAATATTCCACTAATCTTAATTTATTTTAAAAACTTGAGCTCAGTATTTTAAATAATTATCCCTAGATAAAACTAGTTTTTTTTTTCAAAATTTGAACTATTTCTATCTAATTTACTGAATTTTTGATCATCATTATTGTTGCCATATAGCTTTCATTTCCCTTAAGTTATTCAAGTTTTGCATAGAATTTAAAGCATTTCAATTTCAATTCAAAATTTGAACTATTCCTAGCTAACTCCCCATATATCTTTCACTTCTCTCAAGTTTTGCATAGAATTTAAAACATTTCAATTATTTTTGTTTTTTTGTATTGCCGTCGAGCATGACACACAGCTGCTGGCTGCTGATGATGTGTATAGCGTTTTTTATTGGACCTAGGCGTAGTCTGTTCCCCTTCCACCTACCCCCCTCTCACCCTGCTTGGCACCTGGATTCCCCCCCTCTCTCTCTCTCTCTCTGGCCATAAAACGCTTTTGCTTATCGGGGGCGCTTTTAAGGTCTGCTGCGCCGGCGTGCGCGGTTCAACTAATTAGCAACAATTTTCGAACGTTAGCGGCTTGTAAAACTGTTTAATAATAATACACAAATCCAAAAGAGCCGAACCCGAGCGAGTGTCAAGAGACGATGACGATGACGCCGTCGATGTCGATGTCGAGGCTGACGCAGCTGTAACCGTCGAGGACGCTGGGCTAGTCAGGTGTGAGCGAGAGAGAGAGAGGTATAGGTGTGTGAGGGAGAGGGGTTAGGTGTGTGTATGGGGTGCTAATTCGAGCTATAGCTCTAAACTGATAAGCGCATTTAATTGCTCTCGAGGCACTCAGCTGTCGAGTCGAGTCGCGACTTGGACTGAAAACTTGGAATATTCAAACTGTTCGTTCGATTGTCAGTTTGCATTTTGCTTAAACCGCAGTCGCTATTACAAAACAATTTACAACTTGCAACTGTAATTTTTACAGTAATTATGTAAACAACAACAGCACAAAGAGTAACTAGCTGTGTGCCGCTTTGATAAGCAAGTTCAGGGCCAAGTCCCCGAGTATCGACTCTCGACTCTCGGAGTCATTCAGCGACCGCGCCCGCACTTGCAACTTCATTATCACCCAGATCATTGTCATCATGAAGTTTGTACTTATCAACTGTTGTAGACAATTTCGCTTTGAATCATTTGCAATCCAAATTTGGCGCGAATTCTTTCTCAACTAACTGAAATTTTTAGCTATAAGCATAGTATCCAGTTGTTGAAAATCCAGTTTGAAAGGTATCAACTCCATATAAAAAAAAGGGTTGCAAACTGGCTCGAAATTATTTTGTAAGGCTATTTCTAAACCCTCGTATCCAGTACCTAAATTTGGGCAGCTCAGAAAATTTTCGGGTGTTTTACAACACTGTTTAATGACAGCTGGCAGCTTTTTTTTTGACCTTTCAAAACATCGATTCGTTCAGTGTTTCGACTAGTCGAAATCATTTTGAGCAGCAATGGCGACCAACAAGCAGCAAAATAAGAGCCAAATTGAGATCTTGGAACACAAAGAGCGAATTAGACTTATTGAAGAGAGAGCAATATTGTGGGATTTGACCGAAAAAAAAACATTTTGATGGGATTTTTATAATTAATAATTGTTAATTTAATAATTAGGGTATTAGTCGCTGCTAAGAGAAGTCCTGTCCATTTTGTCCATTTTCTCTTTATTTTTGTGCTCAATGTTATTTATTTGTTTGTTGTTCACAGCTGACGAACAGTGTAACCACAGCAGCATAAGACCAACAATCTCTCAACTTTTTAGTGATTTTTGGTATTATGCTGTCACACTGAATTCTGTAAGGTCCGACATCAAAACATCGAACATTTTGAGCGGCCAAAATATTTTCAACAACTGGATATTATGCTATAGAAATAAACATTTTGCGCATATTTCAAATTAAGTAAAGAAAAATCAAATAAATTGACTTTTCAATGCACTTCTTATATTATTATAATTTATTTTCTCAAGTTCATTAATTTTACTTTTCTTATATCAAAAGTTTTTCTTATTTAACTTGACAGTTTCTGCGATAATTATGTTGTTAGTGCAGCGATTCTAGCCATACTTACAAATCTGCTAGCTAACATCAAAAGCAACTTCTATACCAAATTTCATTGAGATAGCTGCACTGGAAGCTGAGTTCATATAGGTTAGACACAGTTTCTACGATAATTATGTTGTTAGTGCAGCGATTCTAGCCATACTTACATATCTGCTAACTAACAACAAAAGCAACATCTATACCAAATTTCATTGAGATAGCTGCACTGGGAGCTGAGTTCATATAGGTTAGACACAAAGTTGGATAGTCAAATTTTCCGAAAAACAAAGCAGACAGTCGTACTAAGTCGGAATACACGTGTTTAGGGTATTAAGGTTACCATATACCATAAAGCATTTATAATACACCCTGAAGGGGTATTAAAAAGACGTAGAAAATTAAAAAAAAAAAAAAGTGCAATTGTTTAAAAAAAAAAACCTAAATAATTATGTACGTGCGCGTGCCAATAATGCGCGTGCTACGCTTCGTTTCCATTTCCATTTTCAAAACCATTTCCATACGATTTTGGCTAACAACCACCACCACAATGATGATGATGATGATTAAAATGATGACAGGCCCGTTTGCAGCACCAGAGACCCACCCAGGCGAGCGCCATACGATCGCACCTGACAAAGGTGTCGACAACGCAACGGCATCCGATAGCGTTCAACTTTAGGCGTCGGGAGTGCAAACGTTTTTACGTCTTGCCCGTTTATATGGTGAGTCTTGCCAATTGACGTGATCATAAATGCTTAGCAAACTTGGCTAATTATTATGGCCATAATAATTTCAATTTCAATTCCCAATCCGAATCGCAGCACAGCACAAAACAAAACAGTCGCTTGTGGTGGCAATACGCCTTTAAATGTGTCACGCGTAATGGCAACAACCACAACAACAGCAGCGATGCCATCTGGAATCCGAATCTCAAGTTCCAGCTACACTGCAAGCGACAGCTGCGCATCCGTAAACTGTGTCGTGTCCAGTGGTCCAACCGGGAGCCGCTCCGTCTCCACATCACAGACATCGAGATGATCTGCCATCTGCGCAGATACAGCAAGTAGAAGCCAAGTTTCTTCTGCACAAGCAACTGAGGGACCAACAACTTGGGGAAACAATAAACTAACTAAACTTAAAGTCTACTAAATAATTTACATATAAATATAATTATCATATTGCAATAATTATCATAATAATAATTAATAATTATCATATCAATAAAAATAATATTTACGAATTAAAAAACTAAAAATTTGTAAACAACTATCTGAATGCATACGATAAAATCTGAGGTATACTATTTTTGAATCAAAAGTAAGAAACATTTATGATTATTTAAAACAGCAAACTATAATTAACTAAACTTTAATTTTACTAAATAATTTACATATAAATATAATTATCATTTTGTAATAATTATCATATCAATAACTAATTTTCAAATAAAAGTTGCAAGTTTAAAAAAATCCAAACTGAGTGCATACGTTAAAATCTAAGATATACTATTTTTTAAATCAAAAGTAATAAAAATTTATGAATTTATTGATTATTTAAAACAACAAACTATCTTGAGTTTAACTAATTAATATTCATATAAATATAATTATCATATAATAATAATTATCATAAATATAAATAACTATAATATCAATGAAACATTTTTTAATAAAAGTTACAAGTTTAAAAAAATCAAAACCGAAAGCAACTATCTGAATAAATGACATTAAATTTAAAATAAAAAGTATGACTTATATATGAATCTTTAATCATTGAATATTAGCCAATAATTTATATTTAAATTTTAATAAATTGTTTTCAACTGATTTCCAAATTAAAGTAGCATATTTCTGGGGGCGTGCTTTATAATATAAAAACAAAAAGTATTTAAACAACGTAAATATATTGTATTTAATCATATTTTAATTTAGTGATAAAAGTCCAAAATCTCTCGCTCAAATCTTTCCAAAAGTATGCAACGAAATTCAATTGAAAAATTTTAAATTCAGAACAAAATGTAATAATGGCATGACAAATAATGATTGCTGAGATTAATTGTTCTTGATTGCGACTCCCAATGTCAAGATCAACTCAATAAATATATCACTCGATTAAAGTCAATCAAGTGGCAGGCGAGCAGCCAACACAGGAAATACATGAATAGAACTTTTAGATATGTATAGTTATTATTATTATTATATTATAGTATATATTTTAAAGGTTGTTTTGTTTTGTTTCACATATTGCAATTACATATTAAAAAAGACTGAATGAATGTGTGATTGTTTAATTTAAATGATAATTACACATATATATATATTATATTAATGCATTACATTTCCAAATGTTGTCAGTGATGATGAATTTTGTATGTCGGAGATTGGAAAAAGGGGATGGGCATGGTTATGGTTATGAGTAGGCGTGGCTATGCATATATGTCTGTATTTGATTTAATTGTAGTAGTAATGCTGATACAGCGCTTAATTCCTAATCGCAGCATGTCTCCCAATGTGTATCCCAGGCATGCAGCTGCAACAATCAATAGAAAATTCATCAGTTAGTTAAGTTAATTATATTAAATGCTCTCCAGCTCACGGCTCACCTGACACTCTTTACTGCAGTACCATTGATTCTTGCAGCCGGCGCACATGTAGGTCGCCTTATAGCGCTGACACTGCTGACAGCGGCGTTCCAGATCCTCGGGTCCATTGGTTGTGGCGCCAATGTGTTTGCTTCTATTGTTATTGTTGTTGATTCGATTGGCAGCTCGTCCCGTCGGCTCTAGTTCCTGCACCTGATCCGACGAGTACATGGAATGCATATCATGGTTGTACTAATAAACAAGTAAATATATTTATATTAATATAATAATTTATTATACTAATTTCCAACTTTGCCACCTACATGAGTATTAGCTCTGGACAGATTGCGCTGACTGGCAGCGCCCAATGGACTGCTGTTGTACAACGGTTTGATTGGCATCTCACTATCAAAATGATTGTTCGATAGATTCGGTTGACTGCGATGTATCTCGGACTGATTGCGGTACGAGGAAGCCGCAGCCAGATTCATTGAAGAGTTGGTCAGCTGCCTGGACTCATTGATCAGTTGCTGGTAACTGCAAAATTCACGCTTTATTATTGTCAACATTTCCAGATTGAGCTACTTACCGCGACGACGATGGCGGCTGCAGTTTATTGCGCTTGCCCACCAGCGGCTGCTCCTCGGGATGCTCGCGACGAAAGTCCTCGATCAGACCGCGCACATCACGCACGGCTCCTTGGCGTCCATAAACAGCCGAGCGATCGGCTGCAACTGGTGGCGGCGGCGGACGCATCGACGGCACCGAGTTGCGTCGGTGTCCCTCATAATGTGGCGGCGGTCGAGGAACTGCCAACGTCTCCTTCTCCTGCATTCCCAGTGCGCTGCATAATTGAAAACAAATATCAATATATGTTTTACATTTCAGCACATTTCACATATATTTACATTTAATTTTTAAATTTAAAATAAAGACAAAGACAAGACAAAGAATAAAGTTTAAGAAACCAAAATAATTATGGAAAAGGGTAAAAAAAACGTTAAAAAATCTAGTTTCGTAACATTAGAAATAAACTGTGATTTTTCTAACTCTGATTAAAGTTTTCTTTCTAAATTTGTTTTCCCCAATTTAAATAATTTATTAATTTCTTCCCCCAGTTTTTTGTTTCCTATTTTTATTCCTTAATTTTCCCAATTTTGCTTCATTTTCTTATTGCAATTTTACTTTTCAGCTTAATTTCTTCACATAGTTTTGCATTTCCTTGAATCTTAGCATCATCAATTGCACAAATTCTTGTGGGAATCTGTTCGACATACCTGCGCAACATCTTAATATCATCCAAGCCGTTCTCGACTCTATTGATTAGCTGCTCCATCGCCGTGAGGCCATGACGCGAAGGCATTGGCGCATTCTGTTCCTGCATCAGCAGCGAGTGCATCTCATAAATCTCCGAGGTGTTGCAGTTCTTATTTAGGATCGAAGGCAGAATCTCCTTCATGATAAGAATTCGTTCCTTGCGCTCGATCCGAGCACGCAACTCCTCCTTGATGCAGCGCAAATGTAGCAATCGATTGTATTCCTCCTCCTTTTGGCCAATCAATTTGTCCAGCGTTTTGATGTCCGAATCAATGTGTTGCTTCTCTTCGGCATAGGCTTTGAGCTCCGGTTTAACGGCACGCACTTTATCAGTCATAATCTCGTCCAGCTCCACGTACATCTCCTTGACGCGCTGATGGAAGACGGCATCGCTGTTGCTATTGTTCAGATCAACTGAGGATTTGTTGCGTCCAGGCGGAACAGTTTGTGTTTGTCTAGAGGTCGACTCGGAACGCTGCTTTGGAGCTGATTGTTGTGATGGTTGTTGTTGTGGTGTCTGCAGCAGTTGTTGTTGTTGTTGTGGTTGTCGTTGCTGTTCTTGCGATGCCTGTAGCAATTGTTGTTGTTGCTGTGGATGTTGCTGTGGCAACGCAAATGTGTGTGGCTCCAGAACAGCCTGTTGCTGGATAACAGCTGGTGCACTGACTGTTTCAACAACGGATGCACTTGTCTTGTTCATATTTGGCAGCTTTTCATTGGGATAGACAATCTCCATTGGCTCCACGGGCGGTGTGGGCGTCTCTAGGCTATAGGATATCGGAGCCAAGTTTTCTGGCTGCATCTGTTTAGGTGGTTGCTCCTTCTCTTGGTTATAATATTCCAAGACAGTTGACGCTGCCAGCGAAAAGGGTGAACCCAATTTTAGAATGGGAACATTTGCTGCCTCAGCATTGATAATGGACGCAACCAAGGGATTTTCCATAATGTTTGCCCTTTGCGGTGGAGTTGCTGGTGGTGGCGGTGGTTCTTGCTGTGCCTGTTGTGGTGGTGGTAATGGTGGTGCTGGTGTTGGTGTTGCGAGCTGCTTTGCAGTCATTGACATATCACTGGGTATAAATTCTATAATGTCATCATCCAAATCTTGAATTGGCATTGTCTTTGTGCGCTTATCAATAGTTAGCTCAGTTGGCGGCGGTGTAACTGAACGACGACGCTTAAGCGTCGTCTCTTCCAAGGGTATCTCAATTTCTTGCACAACCTTATGGTTATAACTGGACAATACAGTCAAATCCAATTGCTCTTGTGATGGTTCCTTCAAGTCATTACAGACCGCAGCCTCTTCGATAATTGGCTCGGCAGCTACAGCCGGCTTGAGGGTCAGAAACTCATCCAGCACAGATCCATTTTCAGCTGGCATTGCCTCCGCTTCCAGTTCCAATTGCATACTAAATGGCGGCGGGGTCTTTGAGACAACCTGCTGTATTAGTTGCTCAGTTTGTTTATCATTGCGTGCCGGCTTCTCTGGCGAATCTTCGTTCTCCGTGTCGTCCAGGCAAATCAATTCCAACGATTCACTGTGACTGCGACTCGGACTGCGACTGGGGCTACGACTGTGACTGCGAGTCCGTGTGCGACTGCGACTCGGTGTGCGCTCATAGCGACGCTGTTGATCCATTTCATAGGCCCTCTTCTTGGCACGATACTCGGCCATGCGTCTGGCGTGCTCCCGATGCTTGGGCAGAACTTCCCTCATTTGATTTATATAATCACGTCTCTTATTTAAGCGTTGATTAAGCCTGTACATTATAAATTATTTGAAGAAATTAAATTACAATTAATTGCAGACAGTAATAGATCTGTTTTAGATGACAATCTCAATAATTATGAGAAGCTGTCATGATTAAAACTCTGACAGGCCATAATGTGATAAAACTCTAGCAAGGATTACTTTGTTAACTTTTCGTTTCATAAAGTTAAGTCAAATGTGAGTTAAAAATATCGAAGCCGAAAAAAGTGTCCTAGGGAAAACAGATACTCTTTTTTTTTTTAAATATTCGGTAATAGCTTCATTTATTTAATGCAACATTTACACTGGCGAACATATTTATTGGCACAGCAAACATTTTGAGATTTGGGGTTAATGTTCCCTTATCATTAACATATTGGTATCAATGGAAAGGTCATTTAAATTCCGTTTGAATGATATAAAACTTTCTTTAACCCATTAAGTACCCTTCGAAAATATTGAGATTATGTAAAAGTCAATTTTCGAAACTTTTTTCCTCGATTTTTTCCAAAAAATTTTGGGATGCAAAAAAATTCTTCAAACAATTTAAGGAGTAACTGCAAAAAAAAAGTTTCAAAAATATTTTTGCTAGTATTTTTTATAATTTTTTGAAAATTGCTAAAAAGGCACTTTTTGTGTAAAAAGTAGGAAAAAGGGTTAAAATGCTCATTTTTAAGATTTTCAAAATATTATAAAAAATACTAGCAAAAATATTTTTGAAAAATTTTTTTTGCAGTTACTCCTTAAATTGTTTGAAGAATTTTTTTGCATCAAAATATTTTTTGTAAAAAATCGAGGAAAAAAGTTTCGAAAATTGACTTTTACATAAACTCGATATTTTCGAAGGGTACTTAATGGGTTAAGGAAAGTTTTATATCATTCAAACGGAATTTAAATGACCTTTCCATTGATGCCAATATGTTAACGATAAGGGAACAATTAAGCCCCAAATCTCAAAATGTTTGCTGTGCCAATAATTATGTTCGCCAGTGTAAATAGTATGTCAACCGCTGTACCGACTAAAAATATGTACCACTTTTGATACAAATGTACCGTGTACCGTATGCTTAAACAGCTGTTGACAAATAAGCAGTTTTATCACTTTTTTTTAAGTTTTGAACATCTGGCAACTTTGTGAGTTTTGTCAATTTTGTTTTTTGTCGAATTTAGCAATTCAATGAATATGCTTCGTAAAAACGTATGTATGTGATAAAAATGAAAACATACCATCTAATGCTGCGACGTTTAAAATATAAATTTGCCTCATTGTCGCGCTGCATCTGCTTTATTTGGCGCTGCGTACGCTCTCGACTATTCGGCGCTTTATTTGTTGTTGAGCCGGCAGCGGCATCCACATCGGTGGAGGATGTTTTACTTGGAGTTGTTGCATTGCTGGTTGTTGATTTTGACGGCGATGTGTCGGTGGACGTTGACGTTGTGTTAGACTTGGTTGATTTGGACGGTGTTTGCGGCGGCGGCGGCTGCTGCTGCTTGCTGACAGCCACGTCCATCAGGGCATCGTCGTCCTCGTCGTGACTGTATTCATCGCTGCTCAGGTTCGAGTTTGACGAGTCGTAAATTTCCACGTTCGACATGGTTTCTAACTGATCAAAGTGCACACTAACTATAAACAATGCACATACATTTACTAATCATATAATTACATGCTTATTGTCAATACTCACGCGCTTCTCACGTTTTTCGCGTTGTTGTTTTTTTACCTATTCAATTTTTTTTCTTTCTCTTTTGCCGAAAAGCGTCTGCGTCTGCCGGCAGAAATGGCGATTGGCCCTTTTAGCCAGCAAAGTGCTTTTTCACGAGGGCTTTTCACACAGTAGCTTAATTAGCCCACTGGAGTTTGTCTCTTTGTTCACACAGACAGCCTAAGTGGCAATTTTAGACAAATTAATTAGTACTTCTTAAATGTTGTCTTGCATTGCAAAAAAATTTGCTCGCTTTGCTTTTTCCTTAGGGAAGTTGCCTGAAGGTACAAAATAAATCATGTGGCAGCCTTTGTCCAAGTTTGGCAAACAAAAAAGAAGGTGGCAGCCTTGGCAAATTAAAAAAATCGACAAAAATATAACAAAAATTCCTGTGAAGCTTTCATGGCTGCCACCGTAGCCATGAAACTTTATGGCGATTTTTTTTATATTTTTGTCGCTTTTTTTAAATTGCTTTTGAGCTTCTTACTTAATTTCTTTTTCTGGCAGCCAATACTGCCACACGTTTTAATACTGTGGCGGCACCTTTTGACTGTTTGCAAAATATAAATACGCCATCTATGGTCTCATTTTTCGTAGATCGTGACAGCTGATTTCACCACTTAGAGCGCCGCATTGTATAAATTTCGAGATTTCAACTTAGAGTAGAGCTTTTTCATTTGTTTTGATCGTGTTTTAATTAAACGTCATGTCCCTCAGTGAAAAGCCCGCATAAACAACATTAAATTATTGAGATGAATTTGATTTTTAAGCACGGATGCCACTTAAAAGTAATCTATTGAGCCAAAAACAAACGAAAAATGAGCCAAATTCACTAAAAGAGC
>JBAMBK010002217.1:0-38115 GCA_037043435.1 Drosophila suboccidentalis | reverse complement strand
TAAACAAACACAGCCCAAGAAGCCATTAGAGTGAAAGTCTGTAAACATCAAGTGATCGATCGAGCTGTTAGTAAACAAAAACAACAGCAGTGCACATTGGATTTACTTATTTTTTTTTAGATATTTTTATGCAAAAATATCCGATCATTGTTCTGAAGATTAGTTTTTGCAAAAAATATTTTAGTTTTATTATTTTTTTAATGATTTTTAAATATTTATTTAACTCTTTTTACCAAGAAAAATAAAAAACGAACGAGAAGATGACCAACAAAGAAAAATAATAAAGAGCAAGGCAATATTGATTGCTCAACTGTTAATTACTGGGTAAATGAAAAATGCTAAATTCAAATGTAACAGCTGTAAAGACGTACATCGTGACAAGACGTGTACATCGCTGTTAATACTAATAACATTGCAAAAAGGTGAAGGGAGAATAAAATGCCTAAAAAATAAATGTTAACTTAAAAAGCACATAGTTTAACAAATATTCAAACAAAGGAAAGATTCGAAAAAAAAATCCAGAGTTTTGTATTGCTAGCATTTAAATGTTACAAATTTGAGCTTAAATTAACATATGAACCACTGTGCGCAGTGTCAGAATAGCAAAAACAAGATGACTTAATGGCCAGTTTTCTGTGCAGTCTTGCAGGTAATGCAACCGACACCAAAAGCCATCAAAGTCATCGCCATTGACCTAACAACATGATGATGACACACCCGGCAACCTAGCCAAAAACTACGGCGACGTCATTTGCATAATGGAAATGAGTAAAGTCCATAAATAATACTTTTTTATGTGCTGTTTGGAACGTGTTCAAGTTATACATGTGCTACTTCTTCGTTTTGCACAGACACTGTTAATTCACAAGATTTGCCGTTAGCAGCAACTGACAGAGACAGAGAGACGAATACAAATAGGAGATAAAGAGAGAGAGAGAGAGAAAAGACTAGATCATGTTGATTTCAATGAAACGCTTTCATGTCAGTTAGTAAACTGGGTTCAATAAACTATAGATTAGTTTGTTTGTTTTTTTTTTGCATACAAGAATTTTTGAGATAATAGAATTATTCTCTTAAAGATTATTGATTTTATGTTTATAAAGATATTAGTTTATAGCTTAAGTTTTTAATATCCAAATAAAACTTGTTCAAGGTGGACTTATGTTCGATATTCGAGATGATCTAGCGATCTTTATCGCTATTTACTTTTCAACTTAAGCACAAATGACCAGGGACTGAAACTGTTATGAGGAATAAAAATAAAAATTACTTTTAATAATTACTTAAAGACTTTTATTTTATAAATCATACTTAATAATTAAAAATAAAAATTATAAATAATTATTAATATTGATTTTTATTATATAAATCAACAATTATGATACAATTTGATAAATTAGGTTATCATCTTCTTGATAACCAAATTTACATATGTTGAAAATTTGGAAAGTTTATCTTGAGTATTAACAAAGATATTCTAAAAAGACTTTTAAAAACACTCAAATTATAAAAGTCATTAAAGACTTATATGTTTTCGATTAAAAAATAAAAGTTATTTGGGATTTTTATTTTTTCAATCTCAAATATAAGTTTATTGGCTGTTTGCAGAGATACTGTTTTTATAAACAATTTGATGTATTTTAAACAAAAATCGCATTACTCCTTATATGTGATTTATTGAGTTGAAATTTTGATCGATAACAGTTATTTTCAGTCCCTGCAAATGACAAATATAATCGAAAAATCATCTCTCTGCTGCTTCATACTCTTTGCAATTTAATAAATACAAAGTATACGAATAATAATCTTAAACAAACAATAAACACATTACTTTGTGTAGTGCCATAAAATGTTGCAAATTGCTTACAAACCGTTGAATGGAACCGTTAAACACAGTGCTTATAGAAACATTACATTTTCGCCCGAGTGAGGACACTTAATTGCAGAGAAACAATGCCAGAATTGGAGCAGCAAAGATCTTGGCATGAGCTCAAATATTTCTTTGGCTGACATGACAAGATAATAATCAACCATTTCTGATTTACTTTTTTGCCTTGGTGCCACCAATTGTCATTTAATCGATCCGATATCAAATCACGTCATGCTACACTCAAGGCAACTGCTATTATTAAATGACAATTTATAGTATTGTAAATATCAGTTTAAACTTGAAAAGATTTCCTTATCGAAATGTTAGGAAATATTTATGATAAAGTCACACAAGTGTGAAAAATTGAAACCTAACAGCGATTGATGTGAATTTCACCCTGGACAACTTTATATTAATTTATTATTTGATTTATTAAAACTATAAAAATTAAATAAAATGCACAACAACTTTCCTGATAAGTTGCAGACTTGTCAAGATAATATCAATAATAAAATTTCGAAACAAGAAAAAGAGAAACAAAATTTCACCCATTCATCCCGATAATTGAGGCAAGAGAGGAAAGTGATTCCGGATTTACCAAACGAAAAAATTTATTTAATCGTGCAGCTCAGATATTAATAAGCAATCGGGAGTTGATATAAAAAAAAGTTTGTAAATAAACTTTCTTTTAATTATTATTTAAATTAATAGACCGTTTGTACTTTTTAAGTACAGAGTCTATAAAGAATCAGTCGAGCTGATCTAAGCAATCTAAGCAAACCAGATACAAAAAATTAATGTGCATCAAGTTAGCTAAACATTTTCGGAAAAAAAAACTTTTAAGGGATGGATAATTTGCCGTTAACCCATTTAAAGCTAATGGGTATTTAAATACCCAAAAAAGTATTGACACTTAAAAAATTCTAGCTCGGGGCATGTGAGAGATATCGAGGCAAAATTTATTTCATAGTAAAGAGAAATAATTAAAATATGAGTATAAAATATGAACAGTTTTGTTTGTTATCCTTGTTATACCTGTAGTTTTTTACAGAAATGTTAACATAACAGTCCAATGTTAAAATAACAGCAACGATCAATTTGACTTGAAACATGAGAATATTAGTTTTTTATTTTTAATAAATGAGCGGCAAAATTAATTTTTGCACAAATAAATTACGGATAATTAACGGCAAATTCCACTATAAAAAGTTTTCAAAAATTCTCAAAATTGTGGGAGTGTCTTGCTAACTTGATATCAAGTTAGCAGAACATTGGTTTTTTTTTTTAAATAAAAGAGCGGCAAAATTAATTTTTTCACGAATAAATTTCGGATAATTAACGGCAAATTATCCATCCCTTAAAAGTTTTTTTTTCCGAAAATGTTTAGCTAACTTGGTGCACATAAAAAATTATTAAAAAATTATAAAATGGTCGAAAATTTGTTGTTTTGATATATTTTCTTTTACCCTTTCAGTTTAAATTTAAATTTTTATATAATTCATATTAATTTAATATCGAATTATTTTTCTGAATTTTATTTCAATTTTTAAAAGTCAACTGCTGTCAGTTGACATTAAAAAAAAATAGTAAATAAATATTTGCAACTGCAAGTTTGCATTTTTTTAACCAAATTTATTACAGGCACTTAAACTCAACTTCTGACCTTTGTGGCTTATTACATTCAAAGACTGAACATTATTTTAGAATGTTCAAAAAGAAACCATAAAGAGGCAGAAATTATATAATAAATCTTGTTATAAAAAACGGCAATAACTAAACTAATTGACCATTAAATGAACGAGTTTGGAATAAAAACTAAGACATTGCACAAGAATGGTATTTAAATAATACTTGTTCAAAAATTAGCGATATTCGCAATCAAATTAATCGAGCGAGCAAACGATGGCTTCAATTTAATTACGATATGGAGAAACAATGATCAAATTTAGAAGCCTATAATGGTGTAACAATTATCGAGGGTTGATATTTATCGCTTAGCGAACAAAAGAGTTTAATAGTCGACTTTATAATAAAAGCACTTAACGTGGCAACAAACATGACACAATTGTGGCACGTTTACTCTTTTTTCAAGTACCCGATAGATGCCAGGCACTTGAGGCAATTGTTTTTGCTGATATCAGGCATTGATTAGGGAAGGAAGGGAGGGAGAGAGGATTGAGTCCCATTATAAATTGCACCAGCTGTTCGAATGGGGTCGCAAAAGGAAACGATAGGGGGTGGAATGCTTCCGCCCAATTGAGTTGAGTTTTATGAATGGGGAAGTCAAGAGATAAACAACAAGATATAACCAGGCGTGAGAGGTGATAAATCAGATAAGCATACAAAATACTCGCATACTTAACAGAGAATCAAATTCAATTTGAATGGTAAGCGGAACATAATAAGCAGGGAGGGACTGTGTTTGAGTTGACCGTGTTTGTATCATTTCAATGTTATCTGTGGATACGCTCCTTGAGTTTACCCATTGTCGTTGTCGTCATCGCCATCAGTCATAAATGTGGCTCAAATTGTGGCATTAGTTCAGCTTAGCGGGTGCCAATGGTACGTTAACTGCTCTTAAGTGTATGTCATAGGTATGTGTTTGTGTGTCGGTAAGCGTTGGTTTCTTTTTAATTGAAAGTTATGTCACTGAAAACTTGTCCAGCTGTTTTGTGGCAGACCCACTGACATCATGGCAACGATAAAGCAACAACCACTCTGCCTTGGCATATTTAATTGTTTCTGCAATTTAGTTGCAGGCATAACAATTTAATTAAGATGCGCCACAGTTGATAGTGCGGATTGTGCCTCAATGCGGCAGGGAAATTATACTCGCAGATTGCCAGCTGATTCAAATTTCACATTGTCTATAGTTGGCCATGTCCGACTAAGGCGTTTATTTCGTAATTGTTTTACGACGGCTTCTCTTCAAATGGGCGAGAGCTATAACCACGGTATACAGACTTTTATGTATTTATTTTAAAAAGAATGTAAAGAAATCAAGCTTTAAAATGGATTCCACAGTTTTTGACAAGTGACAACCTCTGACCTTATGTTAAAGGCTATAGTCACAAACAAATGTCGTAAAAATTTACATTCAACTTTAATTTGGATATCTCTCTGGTTTTTATGAAGTTATGAGAGTTCAAAGCTTATAGCAAACAAAAATTGAAGGCAAAAAGCATGATAATAATGGATTTTAAGTAACCGTAATGAACCAAATTTAGATGCCAAACCAATTAAGAGGCCAAACAATTATCTAAAAGACATAGTTCATTGGACATCAGTTAAATTTTGTTAAAGTTTTGAAAAGAAAAAACACAGAAATATCATGGAAGTTTTTAAAAAAAAAATTAAAAATTAGATGCAGAACTAATTTAGAGATCGAACAATTATCTCAATCCATTTTTAATGCAGAACGATTCAGTTTTCTTGAAACTATGCGAGCTTGAAGTTTTCAAAATAATATAAAAGGGTGCAAAATCAATTAAGAAGTCCAACCATGATCAAATTGATATTCCACACACAAGTCGATTAAATTTTGACAAAGTTATGAGGGTTCAATGACAATTGCTACATTTATTACTCAATGATACAATTCTTACAAAATGTTAATTGCTGCTCTCAATTTGTATTTTAAATTAGTTTGTTTCAAGTTTTTGCCACGCCAAAGACCCACAGTTTAAAAGAGATCACGTTTTTATATGGTTGGTAATTAATTTTATCTATTATTATGACATATCATCTAAGTTAATGGCAGCAATATCCGACAAATAGAAAGGCAGTGGTGGCTGTTTTAAATTGTGTCTTAAAAGTTTGTCGGGGTCTCGACTTTAGACTTTCCCGCTTATTTTTAATTAAGTTATTAAATAAATTATTTATAATAAAAATTAATTATTTGCGATAGAATTTTCACAGAATTTCAACTCGTCAATATTGTAAGCTGCTTTCTTTCACTGGCTATAATTCTTTTCGAGCTGTAAAAGTCCGATAAATTCTATAAATAAATATCGTTGAAAGTGTACAACAAATAAACAGTAAACAGAATAAGAACAATTAACCTTCATATAGTTTTACTTTCATTGGTTCTTAGCAATTCTTAGCAACAGCAACCGCAACAAGAATAGAAAATAAATTGCCTGGGGATGTATCCGAGGCGGAAATCGATACACAAAGCAAATTATGAACATACTTAAGACGAATGGGCAACGAGCGTAAAGCAGTGAGTGAAGGAATGTTGGCAAAATGAAAAGTAAAAGTCAAATAGAGCGCAACAAATGCAAAAAGCGGCTAGACGAGCCAAAACAACAATAACATTGCAATAAAAAAAAAAAATAGCTACAATGCTACCAATACACTCCCAAATGTGTACAAACGTAAAGCTTGTAAACCGGCTCTACATACAAAAAAAAAAATAAAATCAACAAAAATCCCAATTGTACAAGATCTCAACGAGCGCCGAAGTTTTTATGCCCTTGCAAAGTACTCGAGAAACAATGAGACACAGAATTAAAATTTGGAATAACATTGAGCCAAGAGTCTGAAAAGAACAGTCTATATTATACATGTGCATATCAACATATCAATAAAATCCAACTAAAGAACACACACACACACGCACACACACATTGAAACATCGACGTGATATGAATTGATTTCCCTATTGTGCTGTGTCGGTCTCGCTTCGTTTAGATTGATCTCAAGTTATAAATAAATTATATATATGTACATTTATATTCTCGTTTATGAGAATTGTCAAGTAACGCTTTAAAGAATTCCTACAAGGCCAAAATTTCTTTAAATAAATATGTATTCTACAACAAATATGTTAAATTGATTCCAATGCATATTTGAGATGGTATCAACTGTTTCAGTTTCAGTGGCAACCCACCCAGTTGACCCAGTTGAATGTCTCAATCATTCCAACATGTATACAGTTCGTAACAAAAATATTTTTCGATGCTAACCGAATTTCATTGAAATCTGAAAGAAAAAAACAAACAAAGACGGCAAAAAAAAATGAAAAATACTGCGTCATAATTTCTCTTTAGCTTCACTTTCTCTCACGTCATCTTTACAGATGTTATGTAGTAACGTTCACATTTCAATTGGACTTTTTACCACATACCACCACCAGCTTCAATGTCCAACAACATCATAATGCTCTTCCCAGTTGCAGAGTGTAAGAGACAGCGGCAATAAAGCCGACAACATCAACAAGCGGGAAGCGGACTTACTTTGAGTATTCAAGTCGAGAAACTGAGAAACCGCCAGAAACTGTCAGCTGGTAGATAGACGGGCAACAACAACAACTACAACAATAAAGTGACACATACAATGTGGGAAACCAACTTTTTCATTCAACAAACAGCAAAAGCAACAACAATAAAGGTAACTTCATGTCTGTGCCAAAAATAGCAAACACAAGCTTGAAACTGACGAACTAACTAGCTACCCATTGTATAAAAAAAATCATAATAAAATTGACTTGAAAAATATTAAAATGTAATTATTTATTTAAGTAGCTATAAAATTGGTTATATATTTAACAACAAAACTCAAGTCACGATAATGTCGTCGTTTAATAGAATTTTCAAATTTGCCGTCAACAAGTTTGCAAGTTACAAACCAGGGATACAAAATAACAAGGTTTATAGTAAAAAGACTTTTTAAATTTTCTTTTTTTTTCATATTGAAATTGTATGGGTTTTTTTTTAATTTAAAAGAAAAAAGAATTAAAAGTAAGTGCTAAACAATTATTTGTTTATTGATTTAAATGTAGATAATAATTTCAAATTGTTTGATTAAATTTGTAAATAAGTATAATTTTTTAAAAAATATTATAAATATTGGAAAATATTTATTAGTCCCAGTTTGTATTTTAAACCATATACTAGTATTTTAAAACGAACATATTAGCCAAGTCCCTGAACATTGTTTAAACAGAGTCTTAGTTCGTTGCTTCACTTCACTTTAGACTTCATCTCATGAGCGCACAAAAGCAACATTCAAGGTGCATTATACCCTTTGTTATTGTGTAATAGGCCCATTCAATGGCAGTAATATATTTTACTGCCGGTTTGTTGTTGCTAATAACACCGTGGAAAACGGGTTACAAATTTGTTCAATGGCACTTTGCAGGCGATTAAAGGAAAATTTCATAATATGAATAATAGCACAATATGCAAAAAGCCATAAAACATGTGTCCGAATCTCAATTTACAAGTCAAATGCGGAGACCAAGTAAAATTCGCTTATAGATGAAATTTTCTGATTTTTCTTCTCGTGTTTTTTGTTAGTAAACAAAAGCATAGAATCGAAATGAATTGAAATGAAATGGGAACAATGCTAATAATAAAGAAATCGGCCATTGAATAACAGCAACAATATCAATAGAATAGAGGCCAGAGTCAGTTTCAGTTTTACACGCTTACATTACATAGTTTTCCGCCGAATTGAAGCGAGCTTGTTGGCACGTACACCGGGTATTAGCCATATTTGGGCCAAGAAGTCGGAAAATCTGAAGAGTGCGTGCCGACGCGCAGGTTCAATCGACATAAATGCGTTTCATGCTCCGACTTGACTTTTGTTTCAGCCAACTAATTGAAGCGATCAAATTGCATTCCATGGCAACAGTTCCTCTCCACCCTCCCTTTTACCTGTTTTTTAACCACTTATTGCAGTGCTACTATGGGTTAACAGGGGTTATATTATTCTATTTGTTGTTGCCCCTCTCTTGTTTGGTTCCCAAACACATTTTACAGTTCCTGAATTGAGCGTGTGCCGTTTGTGTTTGTTTTATTGTTGCCGGTTGTTGCTTTAATTAGACACACGGCAAGTTTCGCTAAAGGTAAAATGTTGAATCTAAATGTAGAATATGTTTGATTGTATTGGTCGAGGGACTGGGAGAGTGAAAAGGTTCTTGTTGTTGTTGTTGTTGTCGAATGATTAGCATTGCTAACAGCCTCGGCCTGATAACGCCATCAAAGCAAGTTTATTGCTTACAAGCCAATTTGGAAATCAAATTAGAAACGGTACTTTCAGACGGCAAATGGGGCTTGAGAATTGAGAAAATTGCAACGATTGAAAATCGCATAACATTTATATATGTACATATAGTACATTGTTCTGATAAAAAGAATCACAAATCTAATTCTAATTGTTAGAAATATAAATAAAATAAAAAAACTGATGCATTTTTTATATTGCCAAAGCAATCAATGAGTGTGACAATAAAAAATCCAAATCAAACCGTTTATTTATCATTGCCAAGTGCTATATCTGACCTTTAGGAGATTTATCATCCTTTTTTTATTTCTATCTTATTGAATTTTCTTAGAATAAATGAATTACTTATTCGCTTTAAATAAAGCAGTTCCAACAAATCGAAGCTTTTTGTATCGATAACTTTCTTCAAAATACATAAATATGAATACTTGGTTTATTTAAGCATTACAACAATTGTCATATAAATTGGAGGGCTAAAAGAAACAAATATAGCTGTTTAATGGGAAATCTAATCATATAATATTCAAAGCTTAAATAAAACATATTCTCAAAGTTTGGTTTATTTACTTTTTTGTTCTCATTTCTATTAATTTCAACATGAACAGAATAACTATAAATAAGCTACTGATAAGCAAAGAATTTTATATTCAATTCAAAGCTCAATCTACTCGTACTCGTAATAAACACATTGTTCATCATAACGCCGAGACCTTACACCCTTGGTTATCATTGTTTGTTATCAGAATCTAGCTACAGAAAATGCAGAGTCTATTATTTTCATTAACAATTAAATCAATAAATTTATTGATTAACAAGAAATACATAGTTATTGCTATTAATTTAGACAACAATTTTGTCAAACAACCACAGAAATGTACTAATGATTAAACTATAGATTAAGTGAATCAGCACATATGATTAAGGAATGATTTTTTTGTTTTAATTGTTTTTATTGACATTAACAAACTAGCGCGTGCTTCATAAATTTACTTTGCAATTAATGAGTTCTTCTATTTTTTAAAGCGTTTTATGAGTCATTTGTTTTTGGCATTAGTATTTTATTATTTAAATGATCACGCGGCGATCTCAACCAAAATATAAACAACAAACAGTGGGATTTGTTTACCAAATTATTCATCTGTTTACCCTGTAAGTTTAATATTTGTGAAGATGTCGCATATAATTATAAATTCTATCAGTCGCAATTTATAAATTTATTATTGAATAAAAATTGTTAAAATATGTATTATTATAATTTGCATTATTAATAAACATGTAAACTTTTATACAGGGTATCTAGTAGTTTCAAACTCTTTATTAAAATATTGTTTTTCTTATTTGTTGTCAGATAACAACATTAGATTAGATGATAAGAGTCGTGTGTTTTCTGGTTTTGTCTTTGAAGAGTTACGCCTAGCTACTAGATAACGATTATAATTAACGAGCCTTTTTTGGCAAATCAAACCAATTTCAATGACCCACAATTTCTGCTGAACTGCATTCGCACTAGCTGAATGGAAATGTTTTATCTTATCAGCTAAGAGACCATAAAACGGTTTTTTTAATAATGTTAAATTTTTGTTAACAGAACGTGTTAAGGCACAACTGTTAACCGCTTTATGTGACCGCTTCTGTAAGCATAACTCACACTAGTTCAATGTTATGTTAATCAACAGTGCTAGAATTATGCAAGCGACCACTGTTATTTACAGAAGCAGATAAGATTCGATTTTCCCTATTGTCACATTTGTTTAATTAATAGAGTCACCAAAACCCACAGTTAATTATATTTGTTTACGATTTACGATATTTATAACTTAGTTAAATTATAGCATCAACTAATGATTATCGTATTTCTATAACTGTTAAGCCCAATTTGTCGAAACGATTTCACTAAATATCACAATAGACCCGTTAACTGTAATGCCCGGAACAATTAGCTGTTATACGACGTTTACCCCGTTTGTCAGCCACAACAATAAAAGTGCATATGTGAAATGTCTACAAATCGACTGAAAAACATATTACGTATACGATGCACGTTTAAACGATGCAACAAAAGCTCCCTTGTACGTATTGTAAAAGATGCCAAGAAAGCTTTAACACTGAAAGTTAGAGAGTATAATAGAACAAGATTTCTCAATCAGAAAAGATAGGAATGTAGTAGCAGCTTTTCTCTCATTTAAAGTTCACAGAAAATAGAAATAAAATCATCTATCAATTTGATTAACATAAAAACAACTTGATTAACTATTTGAAAAAAAAAAACAAAAGTATTAATTAACTTTTCTTGATTTGGATTTAATGGATTTTATTGAAATTTTCTCAAATTTCACATTCAACACACGTAGCAGCCACTTGCCCTTTCACTTTACAAATCCTGAGGCATGATGTCTGCCTTGGAATATCGCCATTTGTTTTATCTGTGTGAAATGACGATAAATGCTAATGATTCTGTATCTTTTTTTTGTTATAATCGCTTGTTTTACTTGAACAGTTGAACTCATTTCATTGATCTCCGCACACACACACAAAAAACAAATTCATACATAATATGCGACTAATAATAAATAATGAAAATAATTACAAGTCAAATTGTATAACGAACAAGACACATGAATGTACGTACTACATACGTATAACGACTTAAGGTCAAACTATTTTTCATGCAACACCTTGAGAATAAGTTCACCAACTGATTTCAACAATGCGCGCTTTGGTCATTGAGGGGGGAAGGGGGGAATAGGCGCTCTCCTCTCAAGGAAACCGGTTGTCCACTCCTCGGAACGTCGGCCTGTCGTCAAGCCCCCCGACAGCAGTCGTCGAGTCATTTGTAATGAGTATATATAATTGTTGCGGCTACAAAATACCCGATGGCAACTGCTATATACATTATATTGGGCACTGTTTATGACCCGGTCTGCAACAACAAAAACAACAGCAGTAAGTCGAATCCATTTTAATTGAGCGAAAAATAATATTAACTGTATATACATACATTATTACCAACTTCGTCTATTGGCCAAGTGTGCACAGTGGCGCAACAACAACAAAATCTAAGCTCAAGTTGCACTGCGTGTTTATGGCACATAAACGAATGCGGGGGGGTGGTAGGAAGGGGAAGGGGAAGCAGACGCAGGTGGAATAACCAACCAAGCACGCGATGAGGTCCTAAAGTTAAGAATAGCAAATAGGCTAAGAAAAACGGAGGTTAACTGAAAACAAAATTCGAACGCTTTGTCAAAGTTCGAAGTTCGAACACACCTTTATGTATATTATATGTATGTTTACTTTTGTGCGATTTACTTTGTGTGTAATGAAAAACACTTTGTGTAGTTAAGAAAACTTGTATTGATTACAATATTGATATGATATCATTGCTATTTTCAACCCTTAAAAAAAGTTGACAATTCAATGTCAATAACATTGTCAAAAAACCAAAGATACCAAAAAGATGTTAATTTTATTTGGTAATACACAGAAATGAAAATACTTATATGGTATATACCAATAACAAACAGAATAATAACAAAAGAAGAAAAGAAACAATTTAATGCTGGCAATGATCCAAGAAAGAAAAATACACGCCAAAGCCAAGAAGAATACGTCAGTTTGTTGGTTCGTGCCCAGTCAGTCACAATGTGCGGCAAATAAATCACATTAAAAATTTAACAGAGCAAAGAGGAAACCAACAGCAACGACAACATAAAGCATTTACAGCAGTATCGAAATGCAGCGCAAGCACAAAACACACACACACACACACTCAAACACATGTATACTAGTACATTCCAATGCTTAAAGTAGAGCTTTTAATGCAAACTAAGAATTTATTCTGAGAATGCTTCGTTGTGTTTTTCTTCAAACAAAAAACGAAACATGGGCAAATAAATAGAGCAGATTTTGTAATACATGCTAATGTTGTTGTTGTACTTACATTGAGCATCCATATGATCATCTCTTCGAGCACAGTGTCCATGCTGCTGTGTGCTCCGCTTAGCGCATATTCCACGGGATTATCACATTTACGCTTTTGTTGCTGATTACTATTTTGTTGTTGTTGCTCTCGCTCTTCTTCTATTTGTTGCTTTTGTGAGGCGGTTGTGGTTTTGCGTCGGCGTAATGACACAGACGGCAATTGATGTGTTTGTGTCGTGTGATTGTTATTATTGGTTGTCTCATCGCTGCCCTCGAACAAACTCAGCAATTCCATATCGCCTTTGCAACAGCAACGACACACGCGCGGCATTTCCAGCCGCTCCTCTTCCCCTTCTCCGACCCCTTCACACGGCATATCCTTTGTTGCCGTTAATTGATCATCTTTAAATTGGCGACTGTTGTTGTTTTTGCTGCTGATGCTGCGTCGTCGTTTGTTGGCACCCATTTCTTTATTCATTGTTGATTTTTATTAGTTTTTTTTTTTATTATTGGTTTTGCTCTTCTTTCACTTGTGCGTTCACTTTTGTACACTTTTTCACTCGCACTCGCGCTCACTCTCATTTACATTGAATGGAGATGGGCTCTGCTTTCTCTATCTCTCTACCACTCGCTCTCACGATCGATGCCGCGGCGTTGGCTTTCTTTGAGGCCTTTTTGCTGATGTTTTTGTTGTTGTTGTTCTGCTGGCGTAACACGCTTTCGTTTCGACCACGACAGAAAATACCTAAAAAGACATTCATATGGAAACATACGGGCATTTTATTAAAAAAACAAAAAAACAAAAAAAATTTATTTTTTTGCTGCCTATGTGTATGTGTGCATGTATTAGCCGGGACAAGTTTTGCTTTAGTAGGCCAACGGCCGAAAGAGATTTAGGCTTAAGTTGATCTTCTGATTTTATCTTTTTTATTTTTTTTGCCTATTTAGATATGGAGGTCAGGTCTGAGAAAGGTCACTTGCACCAAATTAAACAATTAGCGGCAACGTTTACTGCGTGCAACACCCAAACAACATTTGTAGCGTTGGCCTTTCTCAAATTTAAATAAATAAACAGGCAGTCACTCACAGACAAACGCACATACTACATAAACAGTAGCATATATGTATATATTTATATGTCCGTCCGACACACAACACACTTGGGCAAGAATTGATATTGATTAAACGAATAAAACAATAAAAAAAAAACAATCTTCACGCACACAAGCAATCGTATATAATCAGGAGGCTAAATGAAGGCAACAGATTTTCATTTCTTTAGGCACAGCACGAATTTAATTTATTTCTTATTTCGCGAGCTGCGACTTTAAAAGACGAGAGGCACAAACAAACTGCACGCGACGCGTTTTGCTTTCATACTGAAAAGTCCAACTAGATCCCAACTAAAATGCTGCACGTTCAGCCGAAATCAGCTCTTGCTCTCACTCTTTTGGAATGCTCTCTCGGTTCGGCAATCGACTCGCCTGGGTGAGAGGGAGAGCGCGCACAAGTGCACATGTTCGTGTGTGAGCGTGTGAGAGCTGATTGGGAGAGTAAGTTGCCCACACGTTGCGCTATAAATTTCACTAAAAACGCTTTTTTCGCTTATTGCTGTCGGTGCAAAATAACTGCAATTTATGCAAAAAAGGGGAAACATGCCAAGTTTAACAGGCTCTTAAAGCAATAACTGCAACTCGTGCAGACATCAGGCCATTTGATGCAATACTTTGAATTTCTGCAATCCATTGCATTTTTGCTGCTCTCAAATTTCCAATGCATGTGAGACGTGCTCTGTTTTTGTTGTGCTCCGCTTTGATGTTCAAATTCTTAGGCGCTGTTTTCTCCATTCGCGCTTTGCCGTCTGTACGTTTCCAGAAAATAGGGAAAATCGACACTTGCTTGGAGAGGGACTTTCGACTACTACTCTTCTACTACTGTTTGTTTTTATACTTTTACGATAAAATGCAACTATTTTTAACTCTTTATTGACCGTGACCAATTTACTCACATTTTGTGGGTTGGTCCGACGCCACCGCCTTGGCGGCGGCGTTTAAACGTTTTACGCCGATACAACTACAATTGCATTGTGACTGTTTACTGGTCACGATTAAGCTCCACACTAAGTCAAGCCCAAATATAACTGGACTTTCTTAATATAACAATTTAAAAGCCTTAAGAATTTAGTTCCGTGAGAAAAAAGTATTAGGATGTCAACGAAAGTGTGACCACGCGAAGCAATGAAAACATTTCCAAAAATAATATTTTCCTTGCAGCTTACTTCACGTGAGATAAAAATTGCGTGCGGCCAACTTCACGTTAATGGAAGACTCTATCGGTCGACCACCACAATCTATAGTCCGTTTTGCGCCAAATGAAATTTTTTCAACAATTTGAAATAAGTTTTATAATTTATTTATTTAATTATTTTATTGCGAATTGGTCATCCCTCTGAAGGAGAATTCGTAACATTTTATTGAAATTCAATATTCGACAAAAATTTTATATTAAATTCTTGAAATTGGACCAATTTAGCTTTAAAATTGGAGAAAACAAATAGGTATATTTTTGAAAAAGAAGCTTAATTGACAATCGTCCTCTTTCTGTGCTTACAAGGCTGCCACTTTTTAAAAACAATCGGTGACTCTTTTTCCGTGAGCCAAGGCTGCCGCCAGGCGTTTAGAAACTGTCGGTAACTAACTTATCGTGTGTGTTTCTAAAGGCGTCAAGGGGTAAACATGTAAATAAAGAAGAAATTGAATCCAATCGTATAACTCATGTACAAAATTCTAATTGTATTTCTCTAAGAAATTTAAGATATTTTTAAAGAGTTTTCTGACCAGCTGCGAGCGAAATGAAAGATTTAGCTCATGATTGACTGAATAAGTTTATTCGTTCATTTTAATGACCCGTTCATTTGAACTTTTTCAGAACGAAACGACACAACTCTAAAAAACAGAGCAATTTTGTTGCAATGTCCACGCAGTCTGCTAAAACAGTAAATCAAAAGGAATATTTGAAGAAATATCTATCTGGCGACAAGGAAAAGAAGAAGAAAAAGAAGCACAAGAAACACAAAAGGAGCACGCAAGCAACCGTAAAAATAATCGACGATGATGCTTACGATTCGAACAACGAGGAAATGGACGAAGATCTGTTGCTGGGCGGCGAGGATGCGCCGCAAATAGTTGGCGAATACTTCGAGGAGAATCCAGATGCAGTGCGCAGCAAGTGGCGCAACATTGCCGTCAAGGAACCCAAATCAGAATCTGATACGGAAACCAATGGCCACACAGAGAAGTCGGCGGAGAATGAGTCGGATTTGTGGGGCCGCAAGGCGTCGACAATAAAAATCAAGCAGGAGTCATCTCCCGGCCGGAAGAGACGCAACAGCCACTCGCCTGCCATTCAAATTAAACAGGAGAAGCGTAGCAGATCACGTGACCAAAGCCCGCCGGTCGTCAAAATTAAACTGGAGAAGCGAAGCAGCTCACGTGACCAAAGTCACAGCAGGGAAGAGAGGAGACGCAGCTCTGATCACAGCCCGCCTCGTAGACAACGTGACTCCGATCAAAGCCCGCCCAGAAGACGCCGTGAGGCAGATCAATCTCCGCCTCGCAGACAACGTGACTCCGATCAAAGCCCGCCCAGAAGACGCCGTGAGGCAGATCAATCTCCGCCTCGCAGACAACGTGACTCCGATCAAAGCCCGCCCAGAAGGCGCCGTGAGGCAGATCAGTCTCCGCCTCGCAGACAACGTGACTCCGATCAAAGCCCGCCCAGGAGACGTCGTAATGCGGATTCGAGTCCACGTAGACGACTAAGCTCAGATCAAAGGCTGCCCAGACGAGGCCGCTCCTCCTCCAGAGATCGCAGGCAGCCAACGCCTCCCAGACGCCAACGGAGTCGGGATCAGTCACCACCGCGAAGAATTAAGAAGGAGAGCGCAGTCGCCAGCTCACGAGCGTAAAAGCCGCTGGTCCAGAGCAAAGCAGAGCAGGACGCCGTCGCCTTCGCCACCGCCCACTCATAAGCCGAAGACAATGCACACGCTGGACGGCAAGAAGGCGGGACTGCAGGACGCCCAATCTCTGAAAAGCGAAACGGATAAGCGACGACGCGAGGAGCATCAGATGTTTGATCAAATGTCCAGCGAGGTGTCTGGACGAGATGCGGATGTTAAAGTGCGCAGCACAGGTCGCCGTGGACGACGGGCGCGAGATGCCGCTGCCGAGGATCCAGAGGAGCAGAAACGCAAGGAGGCGCACGAGCAAAAGAAGAAGGAACTGTACGATCGCTGGGGCAAGGGACTCAAGCAGCTGGAGGATCAACAGGCGCGTCATGCGGAAATGTCGCACGAGGCCGCCAAGCCGGTGGCCCGCTATGCCAACGACGAGGATCTGGATCGGCATTTGCGTGAGCAGGAGCACGCCGATGATCCCATGCTGCAGTATATGCAAGAGAAGCGAAAGAAACGCGAACAGGAATCGAATAAGCCCGTGATGCCCGTCTATGCGGGCAGCTATCCGGAGAATCGCTTTGGCATCCGGCCCGGATATCGCTGGGATGGCGTTGATCGGTCCAATGGCTACGAGCAGCGCTGGTTTAACAAGCAGAATGAACGGCGCGCGGTGCAGGATGAGGCCTACAAATATAGCGTGGAAGATATGTAAAAAAGAAACATGCATTTCAATAAAATTCAAATATGTAATTTAAAAAAACTATCGATAATTTTTATTCAAATCATCACAGCGTTTTGCAACACTGCAACGCATTCTATTTGTGCGCGCGCGCGCTAAATGCAACCCTGTGTGTAGAATAGCAGCGTAAAAGCGAATGGTAAATAGTTTTCAACGACACCTGCATGCTGCTTTGTGATTGCTTGAAAATCTTGGAAAAACAGACAAAAGAAATTCCATATTTCTTGTAAATTCAAAACAATTCTTTTGGGCAAAAGCTCCGCATGAATCCCAGCTGGGTAAGTGTAAATTAATATTGTTAATAGCTCAAAATACTGATCATTTAACTTGATGTGCAAGAATTTGTAGAGAAATATAATATAAGTAAGTAAAGCACTGTTTCTTTTTTTTGTGTGTCGTTAAAGCGTAACAATTTAGTGTCAAAACAAAAGAGTGTGCGTGTATTAGTGCCCCGCCCCCGTTAATTAGCATAAACGCAAACAATAAGAAAACAAAAACGTGTTGTTGCCAGCATTTTTTATACAAGCGACTGGTTGCATTGTTTCTTTTTGTTGTTGTTATTGTAGCTAAGGTGTTATTTGTGTTGTATTTTGTTGTTGTGTGTGTGTTGAATTTGATGCTTCTATTGCAACCTTCACCATGGCAACACTCGGTCAGTCAGCCGTTGCAAACCAGTTTCTTGTTGTTGCTGCTGCTGCAGCTGTAATGTTGTTTTGTAGTTCTTGTTGTACGAGTATGCTACACATTTTTATGGTCGTGCAAATTGGCGCGAAAATGTTTGCAACAGCAAAATGTATGCCAGCGCATAAAGTGTGTTGTGCATTTGTATGTGTATGTGTGTGCAAGTTGCATGCTGCAAGCCCACTTAACAAAGCTCTCCTTCTCTCGCTCTCTTTATCTCTCTCGCTCCTGCTGCGTGACACACTTCCGTTCAAGAAATTCATTCATGGCACTGCTGCTGGGCCCGCCCTCTTTTAAGCTTTTGCAGGGCAAAACATCGTTTATTATATGCACATCAAATTTATTTTAATTAATAGCGTGCTTACAGTTAATGCGGCAGCTTAAATTGGTTTATAATAATATAATATAAATACTTTTTAAATAGACACTGGCTCCCAGCTTATTTGACCCACTAATAGTGTTGCCAGTTTAACTTATTTCAGGCTATTTCTAGCATATTTGAATAATATTTAACATTTAATATTTTAACATCTCCGACATTGATGATTTGAAATCAAAAATTGATAAAATTCAGCTTATTAAATGGGAACAGATTATTGACACATCAGATTTTGGCCAGAGGTGCTCGCCTATAAAAACGCAGGGAATAATAATCCATTTCAGTCCCTTGCATTATTTGTCATTCAAATAAATTTTGCAAAAACAAAATTGACCAACAAAATGTAATTAAAAACTTTTAATGCAATATTAAGCACAGGGTTTGTTCTTTTTTTTTAAGTCATAATAATTTATTTTTAATTTTATTTAATTATATGCTGCCACACTCACAACTTGCCACAAAAATATGTTAGCTTTATTCAAAAAAACGATGAGAAAAAATTTATGAAATCGAGGATTTGTTAACTATTTTAATTTAAATACAAACCTAATGATTTTGTATGTTTTCTTGCATTTGAATATAGCTTGTTTTTAGCATTTTTAGTTTTATTTTTTGGCTTATTTTTACGCAGAATTTCCTGGCAAAACTACCCACTATTCTTATGTGTGTATATATTACTTATTTTAAATTAATTCATCTCTTAATGGAATTGAGATTTAAATATATCTTAAACACAGATTGAAAAAAAACAATGTTGACATTTTAGTAAAATATTTTTAGTTATTTAAATTTGAATCAAACAATCTCTTTACGAGGTAAAAATCTAGATTAAGCTAGGCAAGAAAGTGTATCATAAAATTCACCTATATATTTACGATTTCCTGATCTTTCTGTTGTGAATGAATGACCAAAAGATTTGACCAATTGAGAGACACATCTGCTTAGTGTTATTGTTGTAAAGGGAAGCCATTTGGCAAGCTGCGATCGTTTGCACGTGGCCTCCCAAAGCTCGCTGCGCTCGAGGTCCAATCATCCCCCAAATATTTTGTGATTTATTCCATCGGTTTTCGTTTGCTTATACATACCTAAATACACATACATGTGCCCTTGGCTCCTCTCCTTCAAAGTGAAGCCGAAGCTTAACCTAAACCTCAACCCTTGTCCTTCAGTACTTACTCCTGCTTCAATATCTTGCCGTTTGCCTTGACAGTTGGCGTTTTCAGGGTGCTTCCAGGGACCCAGTGACATTGTAATGAAAATTAGAAAATTTACACGCATCTCACGCTGTGTGTGTGCTACATGCACCCCTAACAAGGTTGAGCCCTTAAGGGGTATGTTTTGTCTCAAACAAAAAAAAAAAAGAAGAAAAAAAGAAAAATCATGTGTGCAGTTCTTTCAACTTTCGCTTTTAAAGCGTTTTTGAATTCCTTTACAGCAAGTTATTCAAATGCCTTCGGTTACACATAGTTTTTCTATAGAACTTGGTTTTTTTTTTCGTTTTGGCAAATTTACCACCTAATGACTCATCGAAGGGTTGTTTATGGAGTTCTTATAGGAAAATCTTACAGTCTTAATCTGTTTGCAAATCGAAACATAATTGAAGAACTCTTAATATCTCCCCATATGCACCTCATACATTAAATCTCAATCCATCGATTATTTCTGTTCAGCGACTTCTCACGGCGCTGGCAAAACAATGAAATTTTCTAAAAATGTTCATGCAACCCAACTGTTTTTCCCTCTTAGAACAATGGCTGAGGAGAAAAGCGCCCCGGAAATAAACTACTTTCATGTGGTTCTTTCTATTATTCAAGAAAAACATAAATTGGAACCAGTTCTGCTAATTTGTGCACACGTGCAAAACTCTAGGAAAGTCTATGACAACAATGGACTAGAAAGACAAAGAAGTTTCAGCAGAAACGGGTTTTCAAAGATGCAGAAGTGGGAGGGAGGTTCTAGGATCAGATTGCCACTCTCCACTGACACTGTAAATTAATGTTAATTTTTGGTAAAAAATTTGTCAAATTGATAATTAATCTTTGACGTAATGGGTTGCTTGTTAAGGTCATAAAGTTGGTATAAGTTCAAAGTTCTAGTTGATTTTCTTTGTGAACTTCGAGGAATTTTATCTCTTTTAAAACTACGGAAAAATTTGTAATTTTTTGTTAGTTTGAAGTACATATTTTCGTGACCCTAGAGATTGTCGGTAAAGATTATCGATTCCTGATAACTTTCTATGCCCGAAAATGTCGAATATTACCATAAAACATTAAGGGGTTACCCCACTTTTTAGAAGGACCATCATCATCTTAAAGTACATACATTGAACACCTTACAGTAATTTTTCAATTGAAAAATATTTCATAATTAAGTTACAAAACTGCCGCCAAAGAAATTGTATTTTAATTTTAACGTTTTGCGGTGACCAAACTTGTGGCGAACAGGATCATCCGAATCAAGAAATGCTGATGGATTTAGTTAAATAACACTATAAACTAGTTTTAAATTGAAGGATTTTGTAAAATGTATACTTTTTACAAAATGGCGGACTTAAAAAAAATCGTCTTTGGCTTTAAAAAGGCTAATTTTTTTTCGAAAAAAAAAATTGTACAATTAAACACTACATTTTTATGTCTTGAATAAGCATGCCCAGTTTCAAAAAGATCGGTTCAGTAGTTTTCGAGTCAATTTTGTCACCGACTTCAAAAATGTCATTGCGAGGAAAACACATTTAAATTTTCAATTTCAGTCGTTTACGTAAGGGATTCCTTTCGCAGGGGTAAACCCCATAAGAGTGCCTGCTTACAGGGTATCCTATACGTGAGCAATCCAGAATTTTTACTTTTTGCCAATTTGCTAAAGGTTTAATTATGTATGCGCCGTGAAATCGATTAAAATCTCTTTTGATCGACTTTTAAAGAACCTTTCCAAATGAATCTGTGGGATTGCCACATGCAGTTTCTTGGATGGGCTGAGCTGCAAGTCACCCCTTAAAGGTGCCGCTTTAAAATTTCCCGGCCAAATCTATTTCAATTATTATTAAAATTTGTTATTTACATTTCTATTGAAATGAATTGCTTGAAGAAAACGGGATAAAGGCTTTTCCCTACCAATTCACGTAAATCGCGTGTCGTGAAAAGCTGGGAAAACATAAAAGTAACCTAAACAAAACAATAGAGAACGTCTCAGTCGTATGAGAGCTCGACTTTGAGATACCCTTTGGCAAGTTATGTTATAAAGGATAATATTCCTCCCGTCTGTTACAATTGCAGAAACTTAAAGCACCCCTATTTCAATTTATAAAGGGTATAACAAGACAAGATAGGGTTCAGCGTCGATGCTTTTGTCTAGAGCTCACACACTGGCCCAGAAAGATCCTCATTTCAGTACGGATTGCGTCTTCCCCCCTTGTCTTTTCAGTCAGACAAAAGTTAATGCTTTTATGTGCAAGGCTTTTGTTGAGCAAACTGGAATTGGAATTAGCATGAAGCGTACGATACCGGTAGAATAATAATAATAAAAATCCTATAGATACTTTCCCATCTCTAACTAGGGCAGCGGGTTGTCTTGTCTTCATTGTTCAAATATCGCGAATACATTTAATGAAAAACGATCTTTACACACATATGAAAAAGATGTTCTCAGTTATTGATATCTTGTTGATAACTATAGAATTTATTGTGATGATTGGCTAATGATAAAGATTTCTTAAAGACTCCTCCCCAGAGAATCAGAAATCTTCCTAGTGTTTTTTTTTTTCAACTTACATATTTTTCATTGTTTTGATTGGTTTTTTCTGGGTTTTCTCCAATTATTCCAACAAATGTTGGATCACTTATAATATCTTGCATACCCCAGACTTATCTTAACTTTTTCTTCTTTTCAGTCAATAACATTAACTTTATAATAATTTGATTTATTACTTCAAACGCTCTTAGTCGTGTTATAATAAATAAATAAATAAAACATTGTTATTTTTTATTATTATTAAAAATTATAGATTGGGAATAAGGAAAGTAATTAATCCCTATTCAATACTTCTATTTTTTTGTACACATTTTAATATATACATATTTTGTATGTCTTACAATCTATTAGACCCTACATATAAAGTTGATCTAGCTTCGAGTGTGTATCAATTTTGTGCCAATTCAAATCTGTGTCTTTTCTATAACAAATATTAATTCAAAGGTCAAAATTTCAAAATATCTCTGTAGAAAGATATAGTCAAGATATGACTCATCAGCTAAATTAAAAATATAATTTTAATAATTATGCAGACTTAATTTAATCAATAAATCTAATAGGACTCTTAAGCTTAGACTATTTTCCTTTTTGAAACTACCAGATGTTGAACAGGAAAACCCATAGAAATCAACAGTCTTACTGTACTTTGATTCTACTGAATGAATCCGGCAAAAGTGAGTAATAAATTCTTTAGTTGAAAAGTTGTAAAAAAGGAAGAAAAGGGAACATAAATGTGAGCGTCCTGTCCTGTTGCCAAGCTCATTCAATTACACACTCGTACTCGCTCTCACACAGGACACAGGATACGGCCGCGAGCGCTTTCCACCCCGCAACGTTTGGTGGGCAAACACGTAAGTTAAAGCGATGAAAATAAAAGGCAAGGAAAGCCAAAGATTTCGCGATGCCATTGAGGAGAATACGCTGCGTACTCAGACTCGAGCCTTTTGGCCTGGGGTTAGTTTGTCTTTTAAGGGGTTTCCCTTTTCTTATACCCTTGCTGAGAGTATTTTAAATTTGTCATGAAGTGTGCAACGCATTAGAGAAGCCATTGTAGAATCTTTAAAGTGTATATTTTTAGTATAGTTAGCATATATAGAAAGTATATATTCTTAGTTAAGATTACAAGCTGAAAAATATAGTCATGTCTGTTTGATTTATGGAACTTGGTACAATTCCGTTTTTTGACTGCAGGCAGTACATAGTTCAGAACCGTCATTATGTCATTTAGCTGTAATAGAATAGATGGGTCAACAAACTTTTCTAATTCTTAAGATACTATGTATATCAAGCAATCTCACAGATTATGCATTTAGTTTATGTCTTGGAAAATATATAACTTTTTGGCTAAAATCGGACCAAATTGTTGTATAGCTGCTATAGAACCGTTTGGTTGAAAATTAAACACAAGTATAATAGTCTTTGTTTCTTAAGATATCTCAGAACCGTGATAGATTAAGTTCTTGGTATAATCTTTAACATTTTCACGAAATTCGATTAAAATCGGGTTAACAATCAGAGCCCTGCAAGGGTATTAAATGTTCGCCATACCGGAGATAAACTTTCCTTCTGGTATTTACTTTATCTCGCGTCTTATAGCGAACTGGCTCTCTGGCTGTGCTGGTTGATGTTAGTGGCAATGGTGGTGGTGGTGATGGTTGATTTTGATGGTGGTGGCTTTGTTCCAACAATCCACAATCCGCCCCGCCGCCAACATCCAACAGGAGAGCATCCTGCGAGTCTCAGTCAGGGACTCTCTGGGCATTCCGTTGCTACACACTGACACAGTTATCGAGTGCAATTCAGACAGGTCGGTTGTGTGTCTCCGTCTCCGTTCGCGTCGCGTATTCCGGTTTTTTAGGGTTTAGCTTCTTATTTATTCCTCGTACTTGGAGCGCGCGTCGCGTTTTGTTATCCTTGTTCTGTGTTGTTGATGTTGTTTAATCCTTATCCTTAGATAGTTATTCAAGCATTCTATTAAATCTTGTTCCTTAACTTTTGTTACTCTCGTTCGCTTCGTTTCCTTTTCTTAATCGCATTTCGTGTTGTGTCTTTCGTTTGTTTTTGTTTTGGGTGAGTTTAAGCATTTTACTTTGGATCTGTGTTGTCTGACATTAACGCTCTAAATGATATCCATTAATTACACACCAGATAATGCAAGTACATATATATGTATATAGTCATAGGCCGACTGTCTGGGCTTTGTTGCAATTGCAGACACAGAGAACTGAGAGAGTGCGATACGATTCTATATCTATCTATATGCAGTTCTCTTTGTATCCCCTTGGATTTGTTACATTTCAACAACTTCCGCATTGTCAAACAAACTCGTACTATAAAAGATATATACTATATAGGCGGGTGCTGTCGACGCCGATGTCGTCTGCAATCAATGAACCAGCGCCAACACAAGTTTCATACTTGCTTCGCCACAAATTGCAATTAAAAAATACATTCATTCAACAAAGATCCGACTAATATATACCACGTATTCACAATTGCACGATTTCTTTCTTTGTTTCTCTTGTTTATAATTAGTATATAGTCTGTTTACAAACTGTAAAATTCATTAGCAGCAACATTTTCATAAACTATATATACTCCACATTGTCGAGATAAAATTGAAATGAAGCCTACCCTGTATTCCTATAAAATATATAAATTTAGTTTTTTTTTTTTTAAATTCTAACTCTTTATCTTTGATCTATTTACTTCTAGACGACTACGTGGTCCTCCTTAACATTTACTTTAATATGACATCAATACGTCTACAGTAAAAACAACAAAGGTGAGTACTCATCATGCTGCACACCAATTATATAGGGTATATTTATTATTATATTATTAGCCGGAACACTTTGAAATATATGTAGTTTTGTTATGAATTTCAGAAATTCTGTTTCAATAAAATTGTATTGTGTATGCGATAATATTGATATACTCTTTCTAAGAGTTGTACAATTAAATTGTGTTAATCAATTAATAAATAAATATATTTACACTTACATATATCTATATTTTATTTATATCTTCTCACGCTGGGGATTTTTACCCGCGAATTCTTAAAATTGCTAACTTCGGGAACTTAGTCCCCTAGGCCACAGTAGCCCCTTAATAAATATAGCTAAACAATCTGTAAGGGTATTTATTTATTCTATCTTTATTCTTATCTATCTCTACTGGATCCAATAGATTGGCATAAAGAAAAACAATGCAATGTTTTTCTGTTTTGAAATATCATTGCACTTGACTTTGAGTATAATAATAATAAAAGAAACAATAAAATTAAATTTCAAGCTAATAAAGTCAACCTGATTTAGAATAATCGTAATATTCCGATATTGATCATGTTTTAAAGGAAGAGTCAGTTTGTATCTATTGGGGAATTACTAACGCCAACAATGTCAAATTTTCACATGGCATTAGAGCGGTTTTCTCTTTAAAAATAGCCATGGAAATTGTCTTGCCAAATTGTCACTAAAAACGCCCACATTGCTGTTCACTTTGTTTCGGGTATATTTTAATTTCCTGAATGATTCAAATTGAACTTTGTTTAGTAGCTAAAATTATTTACATTCTCGCTATGACGTGCAATATTTTTTTTATTATAAAAGATAATACTATGTATTTACTTAGACTGATAATACATATACAAACATATGTATGTGTCTGATGGATTATTATTTTATTCAGTTGTCTAGTGAAGACACTAAAGAGAGTAAGAAACTGACCCTGAACTTGAACTGAACTTGGCGCTGTGGAAAAGCCAATGGCTCGAGGTTTACGTTTTGGGTCTGGTCTATTCGTATACATACATATGTATACATATTATATTGTTGAAATCGCTTAGTTGTTGAATGTTATTGTGTTTGTATTTTTTTGTTGCTGTGTTTTATCAAAAGAGCTTTAGCTATAATTGCTGTGAGTTGCCTGGGGCCAATGAACGTTAAGCACACGAATCAGCAGAAAAACAACACAAAAAATAGCCAAAACAAAAAAATACTTATATATCTATGTATTTACGAATATGACCATAATGTTGTTTATTTGTACAAATTGCTGAGTGTCTTCAATCACATGCAAAGTGCATGTGAGTTGTAGTGTCTTTTCTGATTAAGGGATTTTTTTTTTAAACTTATTCAGGTCAAACGGAAATGTAGAACACTTGTTTAGTCAAAGGACCAGTGTTGCCAACTCTTCGGGTCATAATAAAGCTAAACTAGCCTTTAAAAAAAGCTAGAAATAGCCAGAAAATTTTGTTGGTAGCTTCCACCTTGAAGTGTTCCGCTATTTTACAATTTATCCCGCATTCGCCAATTGCAACCCGCAAGATCTAGCGAGGAAATGGCTAAATTGGCAACACTGCAAGGACCAAGTTCAGCAGTTCGATTGACGGTGAGTGATCGAATCAATCTCATTCTCGCTCATTTAGTTCGTGAGTCCAATAGATGAACAAGTTCATTCGTACAGTTTTGTGCATCGCTGATCGATTTTATTTCAAGCAATTTTGTGGATTTTCTAAAATAGACATTTCCTTCTTAATAATACATAAATAATAATACATGTTATTAAAAGAAAACTTGCACTACCTGTTTAACTACAAATTCTTTGTTATCTACTAAATATATATTTGTTGATGTGTGTATAATAAACAAGGATTAAACGAGATTAAATAGAGTGTGAAAATTTCCAACGTTGCTTCACACTCTCTTAACGTTGCCCATTGACGCCCCCATAGCCACCCTTTTTTTTCTTATTTTTTTTGGCGAATTTTCATTTAATAAACATAAACAAATCGATACGCGTCACAACAACGCCAACAATGTCTGCGTGAGTCGTCCAAGCTGTGTATATACACTATATTATATACTATGTGTTTACTCTTATATACATATTATATTTTGGATGTACACATTCGCCGGCTGTCCCCTTATAAAAGGGGTCTGCGTGCGTGGGGGTTGTTGTGGAGATTTGGCTGCCATGTTGAAAAGTTACGACGCAGAATTCCATGGAAATCCTTAAGCCAACGAGCATTAATGCTCTCACTCTCTCTCCCTCTCTCTCTGTCTATGGCATGCTCTCGCATAATAAAACCCACGCTCTGAAATGCGTATCTACAACCCCAAGGCCAAACACAACCAAAATAACCCCCCCACCCCCCATGTCCTTGATGTATTTGCCAGTCTGCGGTCGCATTTTTGTTGTGCTTCTGCACATTCATAACAAAAACAATTTGAAAAATTTAAGGTCAGAGCGACGAAGATGCTATATCCTTCCACACAATGCTAAGCTTAGACTTGCTCTAAAAATAACTCTTCTCATAGAGTTTATTAATATGCTGGAAAAGTTAAATTGAGTAGCGATACATTTAAGCTTTTATAATATTTAGAAAGCGTAAAAATGTACTCATCTACTATTTAAATAACCATTAAATATAAATTAAAATGTAATGCATTGCTTCTATACTTCTTTCTCTGAAAAATGTACCCTTGAATAATGTACCATTTAAAAATGGAAACTTTGGTAATGAACCAAATAAGACAGCCCTGGTTGACAGACCGATTAATCGATAACTTGAAGCAATTAAAAAGTTACTTAAAAATACAAAGACCTCTTTTTGTTTTAATTATATTCTATTCTGTGGCGTTTCAAATGCTTTGCATTAATTATAATGACAGCGCGCCAGAGCCTGAGAGAATACACAAGTAGGTGACAGGCGTACGTACTGGCATTTGAAGTGGGAGTGGCAGTGGCTACGCCCACAAGTAGGCAACAAACTCCAACTTTTGAAGGTGCCACGATGTTTTGGACTGCCTTGAACTCGTCGACGATGCTCCGCAAAAGGAAAGTGAAAGTCGTTGGATGGGTGAGCGAAAAAAATGTAGAAAGGAAACCGGTGCTTGTCACCATGAAATGGCAACGCCCACGCGTCCCTACGTAGGCGTTGGTATTTGATGTTGTTTAGTAAATACTCGAAGGATACCGGCGCCCACGTCCTTGACAATCATTTACCACACTCCGCCACCTGAATCCTTGATGTGGGCGTGTGTACTTATGTATAAATGTATGTATGTATGTTCAGGAACCGACTATTCCCGATGCTGGTTCCCGAGCATACATACGACTATGTACTAGGTATTTACTTATTCCTGCCATGTTACACGTTTTGTTGTTGTTTTCGTTTTTTGTTTTGCTGTGTCGCAATTTGCCATTCAAGGACATGTCTCTGATTTTCTGCAGCAACTGCCATGCAAAAATTTTCCATGCGTCAGTTCGATTGTCCTCAAACGCCAACACAACTTAATTTCCCTGAATGTGGGAAATTGGATTTTTATTATTAGTACGAATATAACCATTCGATACCAGCAGAATATATTTAACAAATAAAAACGATAGACGAAGCTTTTCATCTAAATAAATTAATCGGAATCATGTTAAATTGTTATTGCTTTTGTTTCATCAGCATTTTTGGTACTTACATAAATATTCATACATACACACTTTTTGTGTGTCTTTTAGATAATGATAGCCCATTTTAAATTACGATTTTTATAAGGCACATTGCATCATCTTATATTGAGGAACCATTATAAAAAAAGAGCTAAACCGAAAACCTATTTACATTGCAATTTTACAAATACATACAGTCAGTAAAAAAAATGTTTTGACAAAGAAAAATACTCAGATATTTTTGTGACTTTTTTTTCATGTTCTAAGAACCGTAAGGAACTAAATAAAGCGAAATGTGTACATTTTAAACAGTGTCAAAACAATTAATTGTTTAACTGTACATAAATATCTACTCTTGTTGTCCGCATTCCTTTTGTTATTATTTTTCCGATTAATATAAACAAACCAATAAAGAATTGAAAACGCAACGTCAGCGGTTTTTTTTTGTTTTGAATGCGCGCATTTTCGCTTGCATGGTTTTCCTTTCTTTCTTACATGTAAATATAACGATTTCGATATTATAGTATATTTTCAATGCTCAACTAGTTTATTTTTGCAAATCAAAATACAAATCAAATTGCCAGACAATTTCATAACAGAAATTTGCATTAAAAATAAGAACAAACAGCACAAATAACAATGACAATAACAATGCGCAAAGAAAATGAAAACAAGCTGACTGGTCCGAAGTAAACAACAAAGGTGACGTCAAAAACGGGTGGGCAGCAAAAACATACATATGTATATTTGTACACATGTATGTACATAATACATAAAGAGAGAATGAGAAAGAGCAAGAGCGGAACTTTGTAAGTGAATCTATTTACTAATCAAATAGAAAATAAAACATAAACACTTAAAGCAAAGCCAGCAACAAATGCGAAAGGGAAAAAATAAAATCAAAACAACAACAAACGTAAAAGACTGTACCGCAGCAGCGACAGCGCCGCTGCTATCCCACTGCCGCATGCCCCCAGCGCCGGCATTTAAGACACCAAATGGGAAAAATGGAAGTGAAAGAAGCAACAGACGAAGAGACATGTGTGTGTATGTGGGTGAGCGACATGCGCTCTCTGTGTTACTCTCTCTTGAAACGCTGCGCGCCTGCACAGCTGAACAATCAAAACAAAATCAGCAAGCGCGGGAGCTTTCACTTGCTTGGCATGTTTTTGTCGCTGAGCTTTTGAAACTTTTTTGAACAATCGGTCAAGAACGTTTGAGAAGCGCGGACACGGAACGCATCATAACACATTTGGTGTGTGTATTAGTGTGTAGAGAAACACACAGCACATAGAGCAGAGTGCGATAATCAAAATAAAACATCAGAAATTAATTTTTTTGTCGTTGTACATGACAAAACACCGATAGAATGAACAACGTCAATGCAACGCGTGCAAATCAAAGTAATTTATTGTAAAACTATATGTATGTATACAAAAAAATTGATATAAAAGTAGCTGTAGTTGTGCCCATAATTCAATTAGCGAGTAATTAAAACAATTCATCAAATCGCGCGCGATTACAAAAACGCAAACTAAACGCGCTTCGATCATACGAGTTTGAGTAAATTAACTTAGGTTCACCCATACATACATACACATGCATATTTAAACAAACTCGCTCAGGCGCTTTGGCAACGCGCGAACTAGTTTCAAGTCAGCAATATAAGCAACAGCAAAATATATTTACTCAATCAAAAATAAAACGAGCAAGGCATGAAAATAATCAGTTGATTTGCATAAATAAATGAAGCAACAAACAAAAATAAAAACGCTGCCAAATTTGATGAGCGCTGGAATTTAACTACAAAAATATTCTTACGTCGACGCCGACGCAGACGCAAAGCGAAGCGACGTTTGCTTACCCTCTCACACTCACGTGTATGAGAGCGGCCATAGTAGAGCGAGCTTTACTTTTGCTCTCGACTTTCCTGTTCATGCTTTGATCAGTTGTTCGCAACACGCTCAGCTGCTCGGTCGAAATCACCGCAAAATTGACAGCAACAGAAAAATAACAAACAATAACAAAAGTCCAACAAAGCTTTCAAAGTTGTTGTAAATTTTTGCCATACTATACCAATATTTTACGATATATTGAATTTAACGTGTGCCATCGAGTGTCATTGTTTTCTAATAGAGGGAGCTGTTCAATGTCAAACTTCAAGTCTTACGTCAACAACAATTACTATGTATGCTTGTATTATTAAAAGTACATGCATATAACAGTTCTTCGAGCTTATGTTTCTCTCTGGTGACACAGGCTGATAAGATTCGCGAGTGCGTATGTGTGTGTGTGTATGTCTACATTTATAAAAATATAATTAAACTTATCAAATTTGATACAAAGTGTGGAATTTCTTAATGTTATTATGTGTGCTGTGCTCTTTATAGTAAATATTATACATAAATACTATTTCTGTTTTAATCGCCACATGTGTGACCCAGTTTAAAAATCCAACCAACAAAAAGCGTGACCAACAACAACAACAACAATAAAATACACGATTTACATATAACAAGAACAACAACAACAAAAAGAAGAATAACTTCCTTCCCTCATTTCGCGTGCCCATGCATATAATTAAATTAATTAATGGATGGAAATATATACAATAACAATTCATCCATAAGTACGAAAAATGTTTAAATAAACACATCGAGTTGAATTCTTCAACAATTTCAATATTTTATTGCTTAAAAAAGTATACGGAAATCAACAAATTTACCTTATAGACGACGATATTAAACTGAACCCCTACACTGGAATTGTTTATACTTAAAGTACATCATTTTTTACTACACGGTGCAGTCATATAAGGTTGGTATTATTCTTTTATTAAAGTCAGACCATGAGAAAATAATTATTGGATTATAATTCAAAGTGGGGAAATGGGGCTTAAATTTGTAATATGCTATCGAATTAAATTTGTTATTGATAGAGCTTTATGTAAACTTATGCATATTGAAGAAATAGAAAGTTAAATGCGATCAGCTAGTTATAATTTCAGATTTACATAAAAGTAAATGAATCATTTATTTTTTTTTTTTTATAGTTTCTTGTTTTCGATAATTAGCTTACTATTCCATTCTCAAATTCTTAGACTTGTCAAATTTGATAATTTATGCGCCCAAGGCAATTAAAATGTCAACTCATTCCAGATACTTACACACACACACACACACTCACAAAATTCTCAAAATTCAGATTTGTAATCGAAATTGTGAAATAAGAAACGTTGCAACAAAGCCGAGCTATAAAAATGCTCGGATTCGGATTTGTTTATGTATTTTGAGCCATAAATTGGAGCACAAAACTTGATAACTTCCTGTGTATGCGTCTGACAAAGGGAAAGCCAAAAAAAAAAAGAAAAACATAAAAATCATACTAATAATTTCTCAACTGGAACCTAAATCAGTTAAAATTTTCAAATCTTTAAATTTTGGTATTTGTAGAGGTTTTTTTTTGTGAATCTTTTTGTTGCCATTTGTGCAAATAATCAAAAGGCGAACACAATAAAATTTTGTGAAAAAAAGGCGACCTAAAATTAAATTAAATTTGAAATTGATTTCAATTTGAATTTGAATTTGAAATTCAGCGCTCCGAGTTCAGTGTCAGTTCAGAGCGAATACTCGACTCAAGGCCGAGTCGATCGACTCTCGGACTCGACACACACACACACACTGTAGTTGATTTGGCAGCCGAAAACCCAATTGAGTGGAATGCTTAAACTGTCCATATGTTGGACAAACAGCAATAGAAGGAACCACATCTACCCCCACCCCACTCACACAAATATATATGTAGTTATCATTTAGTTTATTTAAACCCAAATAAATGATTACAGAGTCGCTTCTTAATAAGCCACGTTTTGTTAGGCGCCGTTTCTCTCTCTCTATCTCTCTCTCGGTTGGGGTTTAACTGAATCTCCTGCTGTTCAACTAATTGACTTTACCAAGTACTCGAAGTTGGATGTTCTATGTAAGATATATCAAAAGCTACAGCTTAAATACATCAATGACTCAACAGTTGAGCGCACGATAAGCAGCCAGCACAATACTGCAGCAATAATAAACACGCCAAAATAATAAAAACAAAACAAAACAGAAAATGTGTCTAGTTAAATACACATGCAAATACGTGATAGCAAGTAAATGATGCAGGTGCTTATAACTGTTGACTTTGCTTGATAAATTTATGACTGATGATCCCTAAATCAACGGTGTATTGGCAAATTGTGGTTAATGCTTCCGCTGAAACAATGGGAGTGATTAAACCTAAAATATGATGGTAATACATTATGACTATGTTAGCATTCACTTGAATTTCATTCAAAAATAAAACAAAATATTAGAGGAATCAAGAATGTATGGATCTTTTAATTCCCTTTCACTAAAGTTAGGCAACATAGTTAAATTTCTTAAAAAACACGAATAATTTGTAGCCAAAAGACAATTTTCTATCTATCGGTTCTAAGACAGCTGTATAATATATTAGCTTAGACCGAATTTAATCAAATTGAAATTTTCTGATATTAAGAAAGTTTTTCACACATTAATTTCAGTGTCCATTTGAGTCAAATTCTCGTTCGTTATACTGAAAAATAAATTGAAAATAATAAGTATAGTAAGAGACATTTGAATTGTTAATTAATCACAGCAATTGTAAGTAGTTCATTGTTCTACAAGAGTACAGTAATAATAAGCTTGGAAATTGTATATTATAAGTTCCTGTTTCATTGATGAAAAGATGATTGTATTTCTCGCAGCTATTGCAATTCTCTTTAATATTTCATCACTCGATTGAGTGCAAATTAATTGTATATGTATGTAGTTAAAATGGACACATCACTCGATTTATTTAACAAATTTCAATACAAGTAAGTAGTATATATGGCATATGGATACGTATGTCATATATGTATATATTCTAAGTAGATAGTATATACTCTACGGTCATTGATCTGTCGGCCTTCAACTTTCTTTATTGTGGGGCTGTTGTTTGTGGTGTTATGGTCTACGGATGCGGCCATTAAGCAAACTTGTTTGCTTTTCTTTTAAATTTCTTAAAAAGTATAAAAATGTATCTTATATATCTGTCTTATTGTGCTGACTGGATCTGAATGTTGTGACTGTGCAATTAACGAACAGGCGAAACAAGATCTTGGTATTTTCAGGGTATAGCGTAGTCGACCTTATCTTTTTATACATATGTATGTTCATCACTCGAAGCGAAACCCTTTTATCACAATTCCTAGAAGACAATTATTTGTTTGAATTCCGCTTCAAATTACAAATTTTGCTTTTATTTTCATTACGTTCGACGAGCTGATAAAAATAGCTATCCAAAAACAATCGGGGAATATTTCCTCTTGACTGTTATTTGTATTTAATTTTGGCAAACATCTCAGAAAGTCTGAGTAAAAAGTGTTTCATGTGGGCGTGTGAGAAGCTTAACCGCAATCTGCATTTCCAGCTGTCGATAGAAGATACATATGTATCTTTTATGATAATTTCGCTTATATATTTCGTAAATATTGTATTCGCGTTCTGGGAATTGTCGGAAATATGCAATGTGCTTGACCTAATGCTTGTGGCGGCTTATCAGTTATCAGCTCCCAGTTGCCATCGTCACTGGCACGCGGCTGGACGCTGATAAGCCGGACGGACGGACGGAAAGTTGAGTCTGTAAATTCGTCTGCTGATATGAGACTCACGTGTTCCTGCAATGTATCCGATTAAATCAAAAACTATAGACATTAACAAAGTCTGTCTCAATTGCAAGTTATATAAAGTCTTTTAGCATTTAGGATTTCAGTATTTAGTATTTGTCTAACATTTCAGCTGAACTGTGCTAATTTTATTATACAGACATATATATAAGTATATATCATACATTAAGTGTGTGTGTGTGTGCTTGTACTGTGCACAAATATGTTACTAAATCAATATAAATTGATTTTAATTATTTATCTATTAGCAAAACAGCAAGAAATCAATTTGTTTGCTGGCTCTTCCATTTATACCCTGTATTCAAAGTGGGCGGCTATAACACGCTATGCTCGTAGCTATAAATAATGTATTATTTATATTTCTGATAAGCTTTATAATTTTCGATGGGATTATGCATTTATTAAAATACAAATCTATATTTTAGACCTGTGTACAGGGTAACTAACAGTCGATCACTGTCGAGCCTTTATGGTTTACAAAACTCACGTTGCTATTGATTGGTGAGGGAATCGGAATGAAATCAACACAGAAGTGCAAAGTGTATAAAGTACAAACAAACAAACACATACAATATTATGAGAGATGTGTGAATTTTCTAACTGATTCTCAAAGTTAGGAAAGTAACTGCACTCCTAGACGCTTCTCATTCCTAGTTCGTTGATCTATTTATTTATTTTTTCTATACTCATTCCGTTTTATTGCTGTATTTAAAAAGATTCCATTCCAATCGCATTTTGTATCGCATTTTATCTCGCTGACAAGTTATTCTCAATTTTGTTATAAGCTTATTAATATAAAAAAATAAACCAGTTCTAAATAAAAGCGCCCCCACATTCCTTTTGGGTTTATTTTTACTTGGGGACCTCCGAAATTGGCGCCCTAAAAACGCGAACTAAAAATAAATCACAAGTCACTTGCCTGTCGTGTGGGCGGGGGAAAGGAACTTGCACTTGACGGTAAATGTGGCTACCTCAACATAGAATTCTTTGCGTGTGTGAGTGTGTGTTTGTGTTTATGTGCACGAAATTAAAGCAAACCAAAGCAAGCAGACAAAGCAATGGTGACTTGCATAATTATATAAACAAAGAAAAAAAATACACTGCCGTAGAGAGTGATAAAGAGAGAGAGAGCGCGAGAGTGCATGCGAATGAAATCAAACAAAAATTGCATGCATTTCGAACATGTGACACTTGTGACGCCAGCAAAGATTTTGTTATTGTTTTCAAAAAGTTTGTGTATCAACGGTTAACGGTGGAGGCGTGGGGCAGAGAGAGATAGGTAATCAGTTAGTGAGTAAGGTAGAACGGAAGTGGTGAATGTACTGTTGAAATAGCAAGCTTTCTTTTGGCCGAGTCTTTTGTGTCATTATCTCTGCTTTTTATTGTTTTTGAAAACGGTAAATCCAACCCGCCATTAATTTAGCCACTTCAAATATCCTATTTTTATATCAAGTGGAAATTTCCCTAACCAAGAACCATAGTATTTTGGAAAATACCCAATCCAAATATCCTTTGCTTGAGAAAAGAAAAACAATAATCAAAAGACAAAGGAACTAATTAGAGTTTTTACTGTTCTCATGTGTGTTTCTACATGCATGCGAATGTTTGTGTAGAACAACAGCGGAATCATCTAGTACATATTCTGGTGAAATGTAAAAGCTTCTTTCCAAGAGTTGCTATTTTGTTATTGTAATATATATTTTATTTACTCACAAAAAAAACCCGTCTAGCACCAGTCAAAGCGACCGAAAAGCTTTAGATTACTTACTATATATACACGCATACATGCATATACATTTGTATACACACTCGAGCGCACGAATATGGCGACAAAAGCAAACAGTCGGAAAACATATGTTGCTCAGAGCGCAAATGTCAGGCGTGCTCGACGAGCGAGGGAGAGAACAACCCACGTTCTCTGAAAGCTTTTTACAATCGTTGAGTTTTGTTTACAACTCGTCGTCGCTCTGTGTTGGTGTGCGAGTGTAAAACAAAAGCAACACAGCGATAAATTATAAATTCAAAACAAAATATAAAAAATAAACAGTTTTGACCTTGAGTTTGGTTAATAACTGTGCTCCAAGCTCTCTCTCTCTCTCTCTGTAATGCTTCTCTCTCTCAGTGCCCCTTTCTTTGTTTCCTTTCAGTAATTTGTTGATAGCGTGGCTGTCTAACTGTTGTTTTTTTATTCTTTCTTGTTGCCTTTGTTTATAATTATTGCATTATTTCATTATGTGTTGAAACTACGGCCAGGTTGCACTTTCGTTGTTTATTAATTCTCTTTAAATTTGTATAAATATCTTGTTATTGCATTTGATTGGATTGCATATGACGTCAGATGTATCTCAAAAGCAGCTGCTTTTGTGAATTGTTGTTGTATTGTTTGTTTTGGCCCCGCCTTGCACACAATATTGTACTTTAAACCCTCCCATCCAATATCAAAAGCTTTCCACGTGCATCCCACGCGTCTTGTGCGCGGTTCCGCTTTGTTTACTCATGAAACTTTAGATATATTACATATTACATATTTAAATGTATTCATTTTGTGTTGTCTTACATACTCTCTATTTCTAGCTTATCTGCCTTTTGTTATTATTTGTAAGTTTTGCATCAGATGTTTTCTTGTTTTCATTTCTTCTTTTGCTAGCATTTTGCGTTCATTAACTTATTTGTTGGCGTTTTGGTACTTGTTCTTATTGTTTCTTTTGCACAATATTCTTAATGATAATTATATAGACATGTTTTTTCACACACACTCTTTCTCGCTTGCTCTTGCTCATGCTCTTCACATCAAATCAAAATGTTTGCCTGCTTTTCGACAAAAAAAAAATGTGTAATAAATTTTCGTATTTTCGTCTTTACCCATTTATTCGTAGCTTTTGTACATATATATGTACATAAGTAGTCGCCGTATGTTTCCTATATATGTCTATATGAATGTATGTACATACTTATGTATTTGGTTTGATACACACATTTGTTCATAGATGGCGCTTTTGGTATGTCGAGTAAAAAATTGTTTGGCCTTCGACGCGTTCGGCAACCTTTGACGAATATTAAACAATTTAAATTGGTCGTGGGGGGAGTTGAAGTGGATTGGATGACTGTGGGGTATGGGAATATTGTAAAGAACTCAGAGAGAAACAAGCATATCATTTAGCTAAAGTAGAATTGTTGTTTTATTATTTTGTTGTTGCTTAAGTGCCGCTTTAGATGCTACACGTTGTTTGTTTGGTTGTTTGAGTTGCTTGGGCTGTTGTCGGCTGTTGTGACCTTGATGAATGGGAGGTAATGTTAACGTCCATATTCCTTCACATCCGATTGTTCGTGTAAGCAAATGTTATCAGCGCTAGAAAATAAATAAAAAAAAAAGAAAAACGAGTTATCGCTCAGCTGGACTGATGACTGACTGCATGGAATAGATAAGCTTGGACGCCTAAATGATATTAATTCCAAGGTCTATATGGTACTGTATGCATATGTATGTGTTTATATATATAATACATATGTACTTGTGGGGGTCACCCCAAAATGTGATGAATTACAGCTGATCTTGTAATTAGAAAACAATCAGTTCAATTTTATTTTGCAACAAAAACCAAATTTTTGATTTTCTAATGGTTTACTTACTTTCTGTTTG